>JAMKQA010002489.1:0-19981 GCA_024699735.1 Posidonia australis
GGGGCTCTCTGATAAGGGGCAGCTGAGGGTCTTGCAGTCCAGGAAGTTTGTTGGGGGTGGGTGTTGAGCGGCTCCTGAGCAGAGGGATCGTAGAGATCCCAGCTTGCCCTGAACTTAATGGGGTAGACAATCCTTCCGAAGGCATAAAACCTCGTATCAGGGAGTTCTTTGCCGTAATGCAATTGGATACGACACCTTGCAAAGCTTTGCTGCTTTGCATTATCATGAGAGAGATCAACCTCCAGGAGGTCGGCAAAGTCAGCCACCATGCATTTAAAATTGTTGCATAGAGGTTGAGGGTGTCTGTCTTTATTTTTGGGGACGGGAATCTAAGAATGAACTTTCCAGGGGCTGAAAGTTTAACTTCCACTCCTGAAGCCAAAGGCCAGTGTGTGGAAATATGGTGCTCTAGTATTTCCTTAGTTAGTTGTGTGGAGTGAGAGGATACTAAGGCACAACAGGAAAGCGAAAGAAGGAGGTCGCATGTGGCCTTAGATGGTGAAATGACAGTCGGGGAGTGAGGAGAAAGACCTGTCATGCTGGAGGGGCATTCTATGCTTTTGCCTTCCTGAAAAAATTTACAAATGGCCACCGAGTGAGTGGGGGAAAGACAGCGGAAGCATAAACCAGTATATTTGCAGTTAGCCTTAGTATGGCCAAGGAGGCCACAAGAATAGCATCGCTTTGATGCTCGACAGAAACAAACCAGGGGGGAGGAGACCTTTCGCCGACAAATCGTCTTCCACTCTGAATGCTCCTTAGCGCAAGTGGGTAAAGTGAGAGGAGTAAACCGAGAGCCTGGTAAGGGAAGAGGAATAGAAGCGTCGAGAATGTCAGGAGATATTCTCACGTCAGAGGATATCTTAGTGGCAGTGGCAGTGGCAGAGAAACGTGGGTGAGAATGACCCGGTTCTCCGCAGAGAATAGGGGAGGAAATCTCGTTGTCAGAAGACGTGCCGCCAGCAGAGAGATATGTTAGTGCATTATCATGCGATGTCATGACCCCATTAATCGCCTGCTAATGGAAGAGTCGTCTTTAAGACATGAGAAGGAGGGAAGTGATAATTCCGTATTAAATTGCGTATTGGGAAACGCATAATCACACTCGAAGCCAAGCAAGGGGTCAGGGTTGGAGGGAAAAGAGGCGTCAGGCCTGTTGCAAATGGAACCCTGGCCAGAAGGAAGCGACGTGAGGTCGGAACGGGGTGAGTCGGCTCGGGGCTCAAGGCTTGGAACACCATCAACATCATCGGTACGCTGTGCGTAGGGGCTGGTTAAGTCCACAGAACTCCGTGAACGGGCAAGGGCGGGATCCCCTATAAGGGGATGCTTATCGTATGCCTGCGAGGACACGGGATCAAAAGAAAGCGTAAAATCCCACCCAAAGTACGAACCTGAATCTGCTATGTCAGCAGGCAAATCAGAGACCACGAGATCTCCCCCCGACATTTCCGACGATAATTTGAAATCAACATCATTAACATGGGAGGGGAAGGTAACGTGATTAATTAAATCAATCTCAGGGTAATCGTCCCCGATAAAGCGAGAGGGGGGGTAGGGAGTAATCGTCGGTATTACCACTAAACTCGCGTAATATCGGCCTAAACTTAGGGGGGAATATTGTGAAAACCCCACACAGAACCCGAGGGGCCAACTTCTCTAGGCTTCTCGAACACGCCTATGTTGTAGCAGGAGGCCGCCCGACGGCTAACTGGAGGAAAGGTCGCCAGGGCTCCGGGGGGCAGAGGAGGATATACACAGATCAAGTGCAGCAGCCTGGGATCAAAACCCCTAGACGTCTCCGGAAGAGACCCCGAGAGGGTTCGAAAGATAAACAAGTTACCTTTCAAATCCAAAAATCTAGGGTATTCATAAACAAAAGAAGAAATGTAACCAAATATCATCGATCCAAAGGCATCAGCATCATCAGAATGTAAATAACATGATACCGTAAACTTAATCCAAGACGGCGATATAGATCTAGGAATATAGATGCAGTTAATAAAAACATTAGCAAAAGAAGAAAAGAAAAATCGTAATAAGCATGAGGACGGACCAAAAGCCACCGTCAAAGAGCCTGGCCGGGACGATAAGAGATCGTCCGAGGCGGATCTGGCCCGCAAAATGCCGGACGAGGGTTGGAGGGGTTTTCCCCACCTGTCGGAGGCATATCGGGAGGCAAAAAGGAAGGGGGGACTGCCTCTTCCAGCTTCCCTTAAGAGGAAGCAACGCAGAGCACATAGGGGGGTTAGATGTTACCCGCCAAGATGGCACCTCGCCAGTCGCAGATCTCCCAGGGAGCGCTTCCCCGTCCAGAGCCGCCTTGCGCGAACGGAGGTTGTAGGGAGGTGGATCGCGGCGAGTGGAGGGAGGGCGTCGACCTGCCGCCATAGGGGTCCCGGGAGGAGGAACACAGAGGGGGAGGAGCAGCCCAGAGAAAGAATCAGGGCTTAGGGTTTTCGCAGGAGCGGTTGCAGCTTTAGCGACTTTTTCGCGAGAGCGGTCTGATTTATCACAATGTCGATCTCCTTTTTAGATATTCAATTTTGTCAACTAGTCGAATTTCTCTTTATTGTAACCAACACAAAACTTAATTTCTCTCCAAATCTCTTTCTAGCTATTCAAACGGGGTGAAATTAAGTAGCTCTCTCCAATTCTCTTCAAATTATTTCTCTTTAATTCTCTAATTAGTTAATCTAAACAAATCATAAATGTGCTTCTTTATAAACTAGACAACCAATTAACACATGTTATCCACATTCAAACTATATATAGAGATTAAAACAATGAATAATATGAAAACATTAGTTGTAAATTAATTAATGAAAAGATATTAAATTTCAAAAATATTATTTTTTATTTCAATTTGTATTGATAATAAAAATTAAGGAGACGCACAATACACTAGGCGTATGCTAACATAGTCCAAAAAATTATTGCAATTTTTTTTAATCATAGACATTGGCTGCAAGAGGGTTAAGCCAAGAGTGTTTTGGAAGAGAATATGAATACAATTTTTATTTCATTTACGCAAGAGTCGATCTTTCTTTATTTTATTTAACAAATAAAGGGTCGCCCAAGTCCAATGCCGTCTTTCCACAGATCCCGCAAAAATTTATTCAAAAAGAGAACACAATCGCCCAATTCCAATGCCGTTTTCCACAGGTCCCGCAAAAATTTATTCAGAAAGAGAACACAATCAGGTAATGCAAACCCCTATCAGATTAATAGACCTCTATAGGAAAAATAATGTAAAACCCCATCCAAGAGAAAAAAACCAGAAAAATATTTGAAATTTTAAAATCTTTTGATAAAAGAATCAGGCATAAAACAATACTTTTATAGGATGACAAGAAAGAGAATATTGGAAACTAAAATCTCTCATAACTTTCCCACAAATGAGATGGTCTTGAATGCAACCCATTCAAATAAGGAAAAGATTGTGAAAATTAGAATCCATCTAAAACCCTGTTTGGTAAAAATTTTGGATTTACAAATAATCCTAAAATTTTGATATGACTATTAACTAAACCAAACATTTATTGAAATAGCTGACACAAAATTAATTATATATATATATCTTATTTGAGAATTCAACTTTAATTTGATTATGAAAAAATCTATTTTTTGCAACAAATAGATTTTACATACATAATCTTACAACTATCTTATCTCGATTTACTTATGCAGAATCAAAATTCTATAGCTAAAATTTATTCTAAATTTTTTACTAAACATGACTTAAATTCTATAATGAAAGAAACCTGGAATCCCAATGAGATGCTCATTGAATAGGGGCATACATATGCAGAACACAAAGAAAAGAATTTTTTTTTTTTTTTAGCAATAAGGAAAACATTTTGATCATTAGACCATCAGTCTAAATTCTACAACGAAAAAAATCTGGAAACTGAATGACCGAGTCAAGCACAGAAATGACAGAAAACCACGAAAAAAATTAACCATGACAACAGAACTGCGTTGCCATGGTTATAAACATTCAACATCAGTCGAAATATAGCATCAAATTCAACAACCACCAAATTCCTGACTATTAAGTAGTGTTGGCCACTGGCAAACCATTACATCAACATACCAAACAAATTATTTTTACTTGCTAAAGGGAACAAGCTGTATTATTTCGAAAAACATAATTACTATCAACCTAAACTGACATGTACGAAATTACCAATCAGCAACCTAGTTTAACTTAGAGTTCAGCACCTTGGTTTAACTAACAGGATGATAACAACAGCAATGGCAGAACAGTTTCATGTAGAGCTGCTCCTACATGGGTTCGGGTGACCCAAAAAGGAATCTTTTGGCATTTCTAAAGATTGGTACAAGGGCAATCAGAGCAAGCTGAAGTTGTTCAGTGCTGTTTATACGGACACCAACTTGTCCAGTTCCTCTATTGCTTAAATTTGCATGACCAGTCACATTAGCATGGCGACCTACAGGAATTTGAGACTGCAGATTGCAGCCAATGGCAAGATCACCATGCCAATCAACCACTGAAAGTGCAAGAGAAGATAGTGCCCTACCCAGTGGATAGTCCTTATCTCGTGAAGTCACCTCAACACGACCTCCATAGGCAACCTCACCACGACCAGTCATTGCACCTCCAGCCATAAGTAATTTGAACCTTTTGTTAATAAGAAGTTTATCTTCAGCCTTCACTCCAGCAGACACTGTATCACCAAGGAGGATAGCTGAAACACCAGCAGAAGTGCTATTACGCCTAAAACTATTAAACTGTGTCTCCCCACGGAACGTGTAAGCCATGTCTTTGCCAACAGTCTGCATATCCATACCTAACAATGTTGTTTTCCCTTCCCCATGCTTGAGTGAACTGGCAATCTCCATTTGGAGGGTGCAATCTTTTTTGTCCTTTGTAAGCTGCCCCGATAAAGAAAGAGGAACTTGCTCTTTGACTACGAATAACTTTTCAACATTCAAACCCTCATAACCAACATCATGATCCCAGCCTTGTGTTTCAAGAACAGGCCTCACAAGCCACTGGTTAGAGGAGTCTAGGAAACGGTATCTGTGACTAGGGTAGTCAGAATCAAAAGATGCTGGCAATGACAAGTCTGGCATTGGAACTGAAACAGAATCTGGACCACCACTTTCTTCATCTATTTTGTTGTTTTTATAAAGATCAGGGAGATCCTTGGCTGCTTCTGCCATTTTCTTCAGTAGTTTTTTGTGTTTCTTTTCTTCTTTCATTTGCTTCTTATAAAAAAGCTTCTCTCTATAGTCTAGCTCGTCATAGTAAGCTTTCCTCTGAAATTTGCTCAAGTTATTCAGTTGTTCCTTTGTCAGACTCTTAAATGGTGGCAGCTCATCATAATCATATTCTTCTCCAGAATCAAATTCCTCATCTGCCTCTACATCCAAGGAATCCTCAACACTGAACTGCTCCTCTGGCAACTTTAATGGGGTCCTGGATTGGAGAAGAGATGAAAGAAAGAATGGCAGTGGAGGTGCTCTTGAACGTGCTCCAAAAGGTCTGCCAACTGGACTGTCTTGCAACTTCAAAAGTGTATTTGCTTCAGTCAAAATCTTTGAAGCAAATGAGAGCAACAACAAGTGTGGCTTCCAAACTTGACCATTCGGCAAAACCCTCTGTCCAGCCCTATTCATCCTGCATGCTGAATGATTCTCTACCAAGGAAACTGGGTTCAGTAGCCGTGGATCCCCAGCTGCTTGACGAACTGCTTGCTGAATTATTTGAGAACTCTGAGTTACATACATCTCATAGCTCAAGGGAGTGCCATTTGGACCATCTGGTGGAGCAGAAGCAGCATGAGTCAGAACAATGATTGCATTGAACCAAATGGACGGTCCAAAAACATTAGTGATTGTGCGCAACAAAGGCACATCACCAAGGTCCCTGTTCTGCATGTCCAACCGATCAAGATACATGATGACATCAGGTGGAGTCTTCTTGATGAAATGCTGAACAGCATGTAGGATCCTCTCATTCTTTGGCTGATCAGATGAGCATGGGGAAATGCCAGGTGTATCAATAACCCTTAACTTGATACCTTGAACAGTTCCAATGATATCCTGGACCTTAGTAGTGCCTGGTCGGAAAGGATCAGTTCTAAACATAGTCTCATCAAAAATTGAATTGATGGTTGCACTTTTACCAACTCCTGTCTTCCCAATGACCATAATTGTACATGAAAAATCCAGTGGTTCCTGCCCAGCTGCCTCCAACTGCTCTGCCATGGCACTAGCTCTATCAAAATTAAATGCACCAGTCCTACTCGTGTTCATGCTACCGCGGAGCTGTTCAGCTAGTCCAAGCCTGTAGAGTACTTGTGCGACAACAACATTATGAGGAGTCTGTCCAAGCCTATGAGCAAGACGTAAGAACTTGACCCGGATCATTTGCAGCTTCTCGCGAGTCTCATCATACTCCTCTGCATCACCATTTGCAACATCTTCTGACAGTTGAGGCTGACGTTGGGATACTGACCCATTGACCATGGGTTGCTGAGCAGAGCGTGCTGCTGATTCTAACAAGGGAGCAGAAGAACCAAGACCTGCAGGATAAGGCTGAGTAGCTGAACCTACTGAACCTTTCAGGGAAGAACCAGAAGTTGCTGCACGCTTTGCAGGAGTTTTATTGTTATCCTCATCATAGGAAGTTGATTCAGTGGCATCTTCCACCGTGACTGGTTCCTCTTGAAAACCATCACCATTCTCAGGCTTCAGATCTGATCCAGTTATCTCCTCTGCATCTTTCATTTGCAGTTTTCCGGCTTGCACACTACTTGGCACATGGTAGGACTCACCTTCACATAGCTCAGGCACAGGTGCTACAGGTTGATTTTGATCATCTCTTTCAGAGGAAACCCCTGAAGCATAGAAACTTGTTCTGTCTGAACCTAATATGGCACGTACAACTGAAGCATTCTGTGGTGCTACTGTCTTGTCTCTGGGAGGTAGTCGTTGTCCATTGGAATCAATAGGTGTAGCAATCTCAGAAGAAATAATCCCAGCAGAAAGGCCATTTTCAGGCTCTTGATTATAGATGCCACTTGCACCATTAAGATCAGGACCCTCACTACTTTCATTCCGTTCACCAACAGCCTGCTGCTCTCCATCATTATCCTCCCTCTCCTTCACGTTATCCACGGGAGTAAATGAGATTTCTTCATCCTCTGAAGCCCTCCTACCGCAGGTTATCTGTGTGCCATCATCCACATCACCAGTACTACCATTGGTTTTCTTTTCAGTATCATCAAAAATAGCAGAAGAGATTTGCTTGTCATCGAATTCCCTCCTACCGCCATTGATCTGTAGACCATCATTGACCATTCCATCATTGCTCTTATCAACAGTCAAAGCACCACCAGCAACTCGTTCATCATCTGGATCTCGCAGCCCCTCAAGGCTGCTCGCTGGGGCGACACCATCTCCTTCTCCCCTTCCAAACTCCTTGCCTTCCAATAAGATCTCACAACTCACACTGACATTGCTGTTGCCATCAAGAACAACACCTTGTGAATCCTCATCCCCCTCCTCCTCCTCCTCCTCCTCCTCCTCCTCCTCCTCGTGCTGCTGCTGCTGAAGTGGTAACGCAGGCGGCAGCTGTTGTAGTGATGGGATAACATCTCCTCCATCCATTGGGTCCTCAAAGACATCATTACCCAGAGAATCCTTCTCCTCCGGCTTAGACTCCGGAACATTTTCGGTATCAATGATCCCATACCTAGGTGAAGAAGACACCTCGCCTCTCACTTCTTCTCCGGGTGTGAACTCTGGACGACGCGCATCCTCGGGGATCCCACCTCCATTCTCCATCACGGAACCAGAGCTATTTCCAACGACAGAAGCACAAACCCTAGATTCTTAATAGAAAAAACAAGAAGAGAAAAAAAGGAAAGAGGCACAGGTTTATAGAAGCACAAACCGAAGGAGGAAGAAAAAGAAAACCAAAAAACAAGACAAAGCACAATCAAAGACCGGGTAAAAGCATTTCGAGAATTGGGGACCAACGAAAAACATTTCAATAAGCACTGACCTAGTGGTGGGTAAGCGACCGATGGAGTGGAAGATAAAACCCTAGAAAACTTTTCCTCTTCTTCTTCGTCTTCCTCCTCTCGGCAGGTTGTCGTCTTCGAGCCGGGCGAAGAGACCCAGCACCGATGGAAGAGTGTGTGTGTACGTGTGAGAAACTTCGCTATGTTCCCAATCCTAGCTCAACGAGAATAGGCGTACGGACCTCAAAATCAATCCGACGTCAATTACACCAATATTCCGTCTCCTTGTTTCGTAGGGTCGATTTTGCTATTCACATATGATTTTAATAATTCAACCATAACATGGAATTTCAAGGCCTTGCCTGGACTAGTCAGTTTCCTTCCCTGCGGGACCCTCCCTCAAAATCGCTAGAACAAGATTGGAATGCGGCACGATCAAGGTGTCCATTTCTCCTTATAGCCACCGTGAGACTTGCAGCATGCAAGTGTCTAGCTTCTTTATACAAGACTCAATATTGAAAGACCGACGGTTTTTCATTAGGATAATCTTTCTATAGGGGTGAAAATGGATTATAGATCACTAAGTGTCACATTATTTATTTTTTTGAAAATAATAATATAATATTAAATTTTCTCTTAATTATGAAAATCACCGACAAAAGTTGTAAGATGTCTAAAATTACAAATTGTTATGAAACTAATAGTTCGATTCAAAAGAAACAAAAATAATATACACAGTTCAATCCGAACAATTCCTTGTTATCCATCATAAAATTAACAAAAATTGATACGTAATATAATGGTAAATAAGACATTGTGTCACTCGTTAACAGCATCTCCTGTTGAGTTAGGCATGTTAGGAAGATCAGCTAATGGAGACAAAAGAAGGTAAGTGAAACCCATAGAAGTTCCAACCAAATTGACCAGAATATAACTTAGATCAGGACATATCATCGTAGTTTGGTAAGATAAAATTTAAGTGCAGGTGGCAAGTTAAATAGATTAGCAATTTGAAAGTAGTTAGGGTACATAGAAGTGGATGTGAAGAAATTCCAAATTGGCATTATAAAGGAGCAGTGGATAAATAAAATCGATACTGGTTTCTCCATGCATTTTACAAAGAATACAAATATCAGAATCCTTCCATCCTCTTTTGAATAAATTCTCCTTTGTTAAAATTTTGTTAAATAGTATCATCTATGAAAATAGTTTAATCTTTAAAGGTACCTAGCTTTCCGAGATTTTCCCATGGAAAGAGAATCTAATACCTCCATCATTTAAGACTTTATTGCAAGAGTTAACTGAATAAATACTATCATTGGTGGCTTCCACCTCAAGATATCTCCACTAGGCATTATAATAATTTCATACAGTAAATCTGCCAGCATATCTGCCTATAATTGGATAATTGTTTGATTACCTTGTAAGACCTTGAATAGATTAAATAAATTACCAAAGTCAGACCTAAGTAAGTCCATAGTTTGCTTAACTGAAGCTTTCTTATACTTTGCTGCAATGTATAAGTCAGGGAATTTAAACTTTATCTTTTCACCATTCCACCATTCATTTTCCCGTAACATAACTTCATCACCACTATTTACTTGGAAGGAGGTAAAGCAATTAATGATTTCAAAACAAGCCTTGATATTTTGCCATAGAGGAGAACATTTGTTCACTGAAGAGTTTAACAAAGCACCTGGCCATGCTCTAAAGAAGTATCTCGCTTTTAAAAGTTCTTTCCATTTCAAATTAGGATAATCAGATAATAATTGTCATAACAGTTTGCTTTTAAGAGCAAGATTGAAGTTTCTTAAGTTTATAATTCCCCATCCCTTTTGTGTCTTTGATCTACATAAGGATGCCCAATTTACTAGATGAAGACCTTTTCTAGTAGAAGAAAATGAGTTCCATAGAAATCTACTTCTAAGTTTATCTATTTCCTTCCCCACCTTAACAGGTAAATAAAGCACTGATAAATAATATGTAGGGATGGTAGAAAGAATTAAATTTATCAAAGTCAAATGACTTCCCAGGAATAGAAATTTTGCTTTCCAAAGAGAAAGTTTATTTGATATTTTCTTAATAACTGGAGTTCAATCCCTAAAAGTGGCCTTCCTATAGTGTAAAGGCAGTCTAAGATACATAATTGATAGTTCAGCAACCCCACAACATAGGATATCACAAAATCTAGTAATCGATTGTTAACTCACTCCAATGCCTGTTAGTGAGAACTTGTGGAAATTTATTTTAAGTCCAGAATAGGATTGAAAATAACATAAAATTCTTTTTATGTTAATCATGTTGTCCTCTTTGGCTGATAGAAACAATATAGTATCATCTGCGTATTGTATGTTAACCATAGTGGGGCCTCCATGGGAGAATTGAATCCTAGAAATGAGGTTGTTATTTAGTGTCAACTTTAGCATGTGGTTTAATATATGTGTGGCCACAATAAATAGGAGTTATATTATGCAATATCTATTTTTAAAGTTTAGTTTGCAGATATATATATCGTACGAATAGAAAAATTATATTTTTATATTCTTAAAAATAGATGAAAATATGAATCAAATTAAAAGTTGAGAATTTTCCATAATATAGGCAACTTCCTTGATGTAGGATATTTTGTTCCACTTAACTTGAACTAAAAGACCCAGGCAAACAATCTAAAGGCACCAAGATGATAGGTTTGAAGACTTAACGGAAAAACGTAAAGATCCAAGCAAACGACCTAAAGGCACCCGAGAGGCCAATCGACTAAGGCATAACACAATTATTCCAGTCGAATGCCTAGCCACTGAGTCGGTTTGACCATAGCCCTCAAGAGCTTCCAAGGCTATCACACATGGTTCCTTTGACATATGTCAAAGCATCCATGAGTATGGCTCTGCATTTTGACAACACTATGTAGGTAATTATAACCTGGACACTCAACCACCAACAGCAACACGTGGTCTCACTTATGCCTCATAAATGCGTGCAGGCTCCCTTTGCATAGAGTAGCACCACATGCCTTCAACAGTCCCCTGTAAACAACTCAAAGGATACATTGGGACATCCCTTTCTGAACATTCCATGCCTTCTCTCTCTATTAGGTTTGCCAGAGCTGCCTAACAAGTCTGCTAACGTCGTTTGACTATTGGCTTAAGCACCTTACAACACATGGCCCCTCGTCGAAGCTTGTTGTGTGTCCAAAATGGCATTTTCCAGCATGCATGCTCAACAACTACCTCCTCTATGTACAAATATCCCATTATTGGGATGAGGTAAGGGGTTATATGTTCAAATTCTGACTTTGATTCTTTCTTTCATCTCAATTCTACTCTCTATAGTCTATTTCCATTTAAGTTTTTTTCTTGAGGGTTGCCACTCATAAGTCCAATTTAAAATCTAATTTCCTATAGACACTCTAATTTTGAGGCCATTTGTTTGTAGATTCCTTTGGAAGAGCTTGCTCCTACAACGACAAGGCATCACCGAGCACCCAACTAAGTCCTATCACTACAAACCTATCCAACATCATGCATGAACTTACTCAAAACCACTAGTCTTAAGCACCGATAACCCAATTAGTGGTCAAATACTCAAGAAATAGGCCCAAGATCCTGCAAGTAAGCCCTACAATAGGTCAACCATGTATATGCTATGTGTATGGCTACCACATATTACTTGCACGGATAGCTAGTGCATATTGCTTACGTACATACCCTATGTCAATAACAACTACTGTAACGACGCTAGAGTCGCTACTACTCACCCTAGCCACATTTTTCATTTTCCTTTTATCTTTTTATAAAAGTTATAGCTACACTAATTCTAGATTAAATCTAAGCATAAATAACTTAGCATATTTAAGAGAAAATAAAGCTAATTACTAACACTCACCAGAATCCTTGATGTGTTGTAACAACCCTAAAGTCGCTACCTCTCAACCTAACTACAATTTTTTATTTTATTATTATTATTTATCAATTACACTAATTATGCAATTAAATTTAAGTACACTCTGCAAAAGTAGAACTAGTAAACAACAGAAAATAACACTCTACTAAACACTCATCAAGATCTTTGATGTGTGGCAACGTGACTCTTCCTATATACACTAGCAATTGATAGTTACTGTCCTATACCTGCCAAAACACACAAAACAAAATACACATGAGTGACTACACAAAACGATCACCCAAAACACACCCCACATAAGACAACTCGACACACCATACTAAGGGAACAAGCATAACTAAGCCACAAGCACGCAAGCACAGGCATCCCCACTTAGATGCTGCAACACCAAAACCAGGCAATCCAAAATTGCTTGGCATGCAGTAAAACTCAAAACCATGCTTTTAAAACCATTATTTCTCTTTTTCTTTCAAAACCACATGCATGCACTTTAAAAATCCTTTTATGTATGCCTGAGAAGCCTACTCTTGCCAACTCAAGCCCGAAACTACACAAAACACACAACCTGATCCCACGCACTCTCTAGGTGAACCAGACAACCAACAGTATTTGAATACTCTCTAAAGTATCCAAGGCACCTACAATAGTAACCACAAAACAAATACAGAGCCTCTACTTTGCACAGCATGGTCCCCTCTAGACCAAAAAAACCACACCAAAGCCTTAGATCCTCTATTTCAAAACCACGGTTTACTCTAGACCAAAACCAAGGAGCCACTGCTCCCAAAACCACGGTCTACTCTAGATCAAACGAAGGAACTACTGCTCCCAAAGCACTATGCCTCAACAAGGTGTAACACCACGGCCATCTCTAGGCTAGAGCCTGATCCTCTGAATCAGGACACAGCAAAACCACAAGCACAACAATGTATCATACTGTCCGGCATCAAGTAGTCAACACTGGCCATAAGTAGTCCACTATGGAGCTACCACGATATTTACACTGCCACAAACAACTACCCTGTGGAGGAGTCTACGCGTCCAGATATCGTACCACCTGTAGGACCCTTAAAGGCTAATCATACACCAGGAAAGCCTACTCACCCTACTCTTAGGCGAACTGTCCTTCTCTTGGGACAAACCATAGGGTACACCCTCTCGACGTCCTAGCTTCAGTGCTTGGAATAACCAGAGTCTCTTTCACCTCCAGGTCCAATTTGTACCTCAAACCACAACTACAAATACCAACAAAACCACGTGGACCTCAACCTAAGCAAGCAACTCAAAACTCCCAAGGTATCACTCATGTATGGAAGGTCGGTTGAGAGCATCGGTCTCTTGGTCCTCCGAAAACCACAAAATAAACGAACCTCATCTTAAGCAAATAGCTCACAACCCTAGAGGTATCACCTGTCCCTAAAGGTTGGTCGAGAACTTAGGTATCTTGGCCCCCATTTCAAAAACCTAAACCTAGGTGCCACGTTCGACTCTCCAATGGCAATGACACACCATCAGGTCTAGGCAACGCACCCCTACAGTCTCTCTGTCTACCCAAGTAGAAAACCATGGAAATCTCTTTTCAAATCCTTTGCAAATTGATGCAATTCTCTTTCCAAAATCTCTTGAAAAACCATTTCGTAAACCATTAAACATCTTTCCAAAAATCTCACAAAACTATGTGTCCAAAAGTGGCACGAACATTGAAACCAAAACCACAACTCAAACACTGCCTTGACAGCTCTTCTGTTAGGTGCTACACCAAGCACACTTAGAACACCAAGTTCTGACGCCAACTAGCTTGTGTCTCACAAGAGCCATAGCTAGTTCAATGTGAAACATCGAACTGTGCTACTAAATATCTAATTCAATGCATCACGCCAAACCATACCCCTACTGCAATCCTAGGGTTAATTATAAACCCTAATATCCATCTAAGCCATTTAAAGAAAAGACTTAGTATTTCTATGTCATATAATCTTTTATCCTATTTACAATACTTAGGGATCTTACTAATTTATTTTAGGCAATCCCTAGATCATTTCTAATGATCATTCTTATTATTATCATGCCATAATTACCTACAAAGTTAATATGACACTAAATATATTAAAACAAGTTCCTAAGGGCTTAAATGAAATTTACACAAAACCTAAGGACTGAAAAGTAATTTCCACAAAGGTCAAAGATCAAAAGTAAAATTCCACTGAACTCAGGGATTGAAAGATAATTATCACAAAACTTAGGGACCTAGGTGTAAATTTACCAAGCAAGGAACGTAAAAGTAATCATACAAACTTGAGAGGTTAAACTGCAAATTTTCCAAAACGCTATTCATCAATTAACCATGATTAAATTGTTGACATTAAAAAAATCTATTCTTTATCCAAAAATACAAACCACATAGCAAATTGAAGATCTTGACGAGCTCTACAATCTAGTACCAAAAACACAAAGATCCGACCAATGGATCCCAAGAAATCACCAAACAAAGCATATGGATACTATTCATCTCAAACAATAATTACAGCCATAAATGGCCCACAAATGCACAATAAATTTCTAAAATTTTACTACAATTATAAGCACACTGCCATGCACCTATGATTCAAAACTAGAACCAAAAGGAACTTACAGGATATGTAGCTTGCATTGGAGGCACGGTAGCAACCATGTGAGCAACGCACCCCCTCTGGCCACAAGCTCTGGATCTTCTCCTCTATCATGTGATGGCAACATGATGATGAACACGAAAGTGATCTCCTTCTTCCTTTGGTCGCTCCCAATATCTCTCTCTCTCTCCCTCTCCCAGTTTATCTCTCTCTCTCTCTCTCTCTCTTACCCTCACTCATCCCCTTCTCATATCTCTCCCTCACTCATCTCCCTCTCACGCGTGACTAAATAGTAGGAGAGGAGTGGAGTGAAGAAGAAGGATAGCAAGAAGAGTACGTGGGAAGGAATGAGGAGGAGAGAGAAAAAAGGAGAAAAAAGAAAAAGAAGAAAAAAGAAAGAAAAGGGAGAAAATAAAGAAAGAAGGAAACCATGGTACGAGGTCCAAATCACACAATCTCCTACATCGACGTGACTCGTGCATACACAGGCCAGTCACCTAGGCATGCTGATAGACCTCCGCGGCCTAGGACAAATCCTCAAACTCCCACGAGGATCGGTACAACATTAAAACCACTCAACAACAAAAAGGGCCAGAACCCATATTACTGTCGTAGAACGTTGCTCGAGCTACGTTTTATAACAAATGTAGGGAACTCAGTGTCAAATGACCCAAAAATCTATTAAAATATCAAGCCAAAAATGCTAATCTAGATCTAGGTCGTTACATGTGTGGTAGTGTGACTTCATCCTATATGCACTAGTAAACCAACTTTTATTATTGTACCTGGGAAAACCACAATTTAAGCACAAATGAATGACCACTCAAACAATCACCTAGCACACACCCTACTTAAATTCCAAACAACTCGACCATCTACGTCGACAAACAACCAAAGACAAGCATCTCTCTCTCTTGGATACGACAACAACATAAACAGGCCAAGCCACTGTAGCCTCGCACATTGCAATTCCTTTAAAACATGCCTTTAAATCACTTTTCTCTTTTTCTTTCAAAAAAACCATATACATGTTTTTTCCAAAATCCTTTATGCATGCTTGAATTGACTTCTCTTACCAGATTAAGTCCAAAAACTAGACAAGCCGATCCTATGCACTCTTTGCACAGACTAGACAAACAGTAGTGCTTGAATACTCACGATTGCAAAAAGCACAGCCACGATAACCACAAAGCCATAGCTCCATGCAATATGGTCCCCTCTAGACCAGAGCAATACACAAAAATTATGAAGCCATTGCTCTAAAATACAATGCCATATAAGTGCAACAGCATGGTCTCCTCTAAACTAGAGCCTAATTTGCTAAATCAGGGCACAACAAAAGCTACATTGTCACTCTAGTGCAACCACGTCAAAACAATGCTACTCTGGTGCAAAACACCGCATCACATAGCGTAAGACCACAATCACAAGTCAAACACACTGTTTTGCGCTGTCTGGTGCCATGTAATCGACATTGGCCACATGCAACCCATCGAGGAGTGACCATAGGGTCTGCACTACCTTGAACAACTATCTGGTGGAAGAATCTGCTTGTCCTAGTGTCTTACAACCTATAGGACCCTTAAAAGATTAACCATACACCAAGAAAGCCTACTCATCCTACACCTAGACAAGTTGTCCTTCTCTCAAAACTAACTACAGGATACAACTTCTCAGTGTCCTAGCCTTAGTGCTTAGACCAACTAGAGTCTCTTTCATGTTTAGAACTAGCTAGCATCTCAAATCACAACTACAAATAACAGTAAAACAAAGAAAACCACATAGACCTTAACCTAAGCAAGCAACTTATGACCTTACAGGTCTCACATGTCCCTTGTAGGTCAACTAGGAGTGTCAGTTTCGTGATCCTCCCAAACTGCAAAACACACGAACCTCACCCTAAGCAAGCAGCTCATGACCTCAAAGGTATCACTCATTCCTGGAAGTCAGTCGAGAGCTTAGACATCTTGGTCCCCAAAATCGTTTTCAAAACCCTCAATATTTTTTCAAAACCATTGCAAAATTATGCATTTCCTTTTCAAAACCTTTTTATAAAACCATTTCGAAATTTTGAAAGCCAACCCAAACGCATCATAGAATACTATGCCAAACATGACACAACAAAGCTGTAATAAAAATCACATGCTTTGAACTACTTTTCAAATCCATGGAGAAACCCTTTTTCCAAAACATCCATTGTAATGCCTTAAATTTCAATAATAAATTAAAACAAATTAAATTACATAAAATTAAAAGCTAAAAAGAATTATCAACTACCAGGAACACCACAAGGTACGTCGCTTCACTGTGTCCTCGACATGGTGCTCAGGAGGGAGTGTCATACCTCCACACCCGACAACATCCGAGCCTTAGTGCTTATAGCGACAACAGAAGTATCATACCTCCTCGTCATGCCATAAGACACCTTAACCCGTGGACCACAACCCTAGCCTTAAGATGACAATTAAGGAGTCTCATACCTCCAAGATCCGATGACTCTCAACCTCAGGTATCTTGTCCTTTGACCTCAACAAGGGAGATGTGCTTGACCACCTGAGAGTGTTGTCACATTCTCTGGTCTCGATGACACGATCCCACGGTATCTCGGCGTGCACACAGAAAATCAGGAAAACAATTTTCCAAAATGGGCCAACTCATCTCTTTGAAAACAATTTTCAAAACCATTTCATATCTTTGGAAACTTATTCAAAACCTCGATAAAATGATACATCAGGTGTCCCACAAAACCACCACTGATGGCCCACGATCCCATCTCTAATAGGCAAAACAAACCAATCCAGAAAATCTTACTGAAATCACATTTTATAAAATAGTTGGGCCCTGATTTGGCATACTAAACGGGGCTCGGTATATCGAAATCTCTTGGATCGAAAGACCGATCTGAATCGGTAGATCGAAATAGGTGCAGACACCCAAAATGATAAATCAAAAACTAGATTGGTCTACTAAAAGTTCCAGGTTTAGTAAACCAAATAAATCCGATCGACCGAACTAGGACACAATGATCAACACTCATAGCCAAAAAGAATAGACTAAGGAGATTCGGCCAACTGAATTTTGACTAGAGGACCTAATTTGACAGAAAAACGGCATACAGAAAAAGTTTGGTATGCTGTTGTGACCATGCCAATGGAACCTTACATGACTCCTCAATGTGTGGAAACACATGAGGAATCCCGATATGGTCACAACAAAGATGGTGGATCCAAGGATGGAGACTCGACTCCGAAACACCAAAGAAGGATAAGAAAAGGAAAAGGAAAAGGATTCGCCACCTAGTCTTGTAATGGAAAGACAAAGCAAACCAAGATGCATATGAGTGCAAGAAAATGATGCAAATGAATGTGTGTGTGCTCCGTGCCTAATGGATGCAAAACTTAGCCAGTGTGGGTCAGAGAAAGGGTAAGGATTCTTGTTACACATGGGGAAGGTGTTAGGCACCATGAAGAATTCAGTTTTTCAAGGTTAACCACTTGCTCATGATCTAATGTGTGTATGCTTGTCAACTTCTAATGCACATGCCTAAGATGAATGTGAAAACATGACAAATCTCCAAGAAACAATGAATAAAAGAGAAATGATAAGGAAAATAATCCGAGAGACAATGTAGGCATTAATAATGCCGCTTTACTGTACGCCCTTGGGTGATGAGGAAAATCATGTAAAAATCAGAAATGTTCAGAAAGCATCACGCAAAACAGTAGAAACTAGGAAAATCTGAGAAAATCAAAAAAAAGAAAATAATCCTCATTCAAGTCCGTGTTGGCATTGTCAAGCCTATTAATGTACAGACTAGGGCGATAAAAATCCAAATCAAATCAAAACCATGAAACTCAGAAGAAATCTGAAAATAAATGTGAAGACTGAGTTTGGAAAGAGCTTGAAATGTGTGTGCAAGATGCAAGAAAATATGCATGAGAATATATCTATATGAAAAAAGGCATCAAGATGTACAAATGAATGCATGGATGAATTATGTAAGTTTCTAGGGGCCTCTGTGCAAAAATTACATATTTATGGGTAAAGACTGAGATATTCAAGGTTTAATCTACAAATGTACTAAAGAACATATTTCTATGCAATTTTAAAGAAGTTGGGGGTTAAATGTGCAAAATTGTGCATTTAGGGTAAAAATTGAGATTCCTAGGGTCTATTTTGTAAATGTGTAAGAAAAATAAGTGTTTAGTGTAATTTAAGAGAAATTCAGGGTTAAATGTGCAAATCAGTGGACTACAGATGAAAGAAAACAAAATACGAGGGTTTCTGTCAAAGAATAAGGACCGGAATGTTTATAAAAAAGAGTGCAGGGGCCAATTTGAAAGTTTACCAAAACAAAACATTATTAAAACTGTAACCATGCCGGCGATAGCCTCGGGATTGGTGTGAAAGGCCAAATGCGCAAGGATCGGCAAAGTCATGGCAAATCAATAAAAATAATGATAAAATGCAGGAGTCGCCACCTAGTCTATTAAAAACGGAAGACGAGGAAAACCGCTTAAAAACATTCAAATCATGCAATAAAGCCAATGGAAAAGAAGGTCATAAACCAGAAATGGGCAAGGATCCCTGTTACGCAAGCGGAAGGTATTAGGCACCCTCGTGTGCCCGAAAAATCAGTCTTTCTATGGGTTACTCATTTACTTATATGAAATGTCGGCTTTTCAGCCTTTTCTGTACGCCCGAGGGCGATATGCAATGCAATGCTATGGTGTCATATGTTAAACATGGGTGTGTGGGCTATAGGGTGTGTCCTAATGCTCAAAAAGGTCACTCATGCAATGGGTCAAGCACCGGTGCAAGGATATTGCACAGATATGATCAAAAGATCTAACAAGTTCGAGTGATTTCATTATTGCTTTACTATATGCAAAACATGATCTATCATGCATGAAAAGGCTGAAAACAAGGTGGGGTCTTCTTGATATATCTAGGAGGACAACTAGAGAAAACCAAAAGCAAATCTAAACGGGAAACATGCTAAATACCATGCCAAAAGCTGTTGTGTGCAACAAAAAACAGGCTGGTACGCTTACGTGGTGCACTAGATTGGTGCTCCAGTCTGGTGCGCCACCTATGTGCTCTACTGGGGTGCCAGGAAAGTGTGCCAGAGGAAATCGTAGATCCGATAGTAAACCAAAATGCCATGTAATGTAAAATTCTTGTAAACCTGCAAACTCAACAGAGAATGCAACATGAGTATACATCAAAGTCCAAACAAGAAAACACAAGATGGGTCTTGTGCTCAAGGGCTGTATGCCTCACACAAGACCACACCATCCCTATGCTAAGTAAAAACAACAAGATTCAGCCATGCTATCAAGATCTGGATCATGGACTGATGCATAAGAACCTCCCAAACAGGAGTTCATGGGGCAATCAGCTCACCAGATTTCAACAACTGGCTGAATATGCAAGATGCAAAAAAGACTTAAAATAGTGTCATCCAAGACT
>JAMKQA010002490.1:0-22800 GCA_024699735.1 Posidonia australis
ATACCCCATTTTGGCAGCCACTTGCGACGGATTCCTCTCGGAGAACACACTCTGATGGCAACGAGGCACTTTACCACCATTTTACCCCAAAACCAAGTCCATAAATCCAAACCAACACAAAACCTTCGAAATTACCCTAAACCAAATTCATTTATTAAGCCCAATTCCTAAATTCAGCTCGTGTGCTCTGTGCTAGTGGGATGCATGACCCGATTAAGTGGCTTGATTGTGCGTCTTGGATGCGCATGGGGAGTAGGACTCTCAAGCGCAAGCCGCTCGACCTGTCGTTGTGGTACTTGGTACGAGCTACGGTGCCACGTCGCTCAGGCTGTCGCCCTATATCGCCCTGACACCTCTGCCACCACTATGCCCCTGCTCTCGCCGCCCACGTGAAGTACCACTGGCCAAGTCCTGCCATGCCCTATCACCGCTTGAGCACGCCGGCGACCCACGCATGCAATCACTTGTCTTCACGCCACCACTTCCTCAAAATGACCTCCCCAATGGAGCTCTCTCTCTCTCTTGGCTCCTCCACGGCCCTCACGTCTCACAAACACCTCCACCTATCCAAAGTCCAATGCTATCGATTCCAGCCTTTTTTCCAACCATCCACTTCACTACCTCTAGCGACCTAACAATCACAGCCTTCCCCTCTCGACCTTGCACCTTTGCATAGCACTAGAGCATATCTGGCCCTTCCTGTAAAGCCTCCCCTCTCACTGAAGCATCCTATAATCTCCCCAGGCCATCCATCACCACTCGCCACCTCCATCGCCGACCAGAACCTTCGTTTCCACTCCACAGCTACCAACACCACACCAGCCCCCACATTACCCACATGAACCTTCCGCCAACCTCTACTTAGCCCTCCAAACTCGCCCCCACAGTCGTCGTGTGCCAGTCGCTGGAGACACGCTGCCGCGAGTCGTCGTCAGAGAGGGACAACCCATAAATTTCACAAGTTCATTGTCATTCATTACTACGCATTTCTTAATTGCCTCCGTATTTCTTTGCTTCTTCGCATCGTTTAAAGCATGTTTTATTGTTTCACCATGCCATACATGCCATTCCATCGTCATCTCCCCCACCTCCGACGATGTCGACACACATCTCCGATGACATAGGTGGGTGGAGGCATCCACTAGGTCATTCATACATCCAAGCATGTTGGAACACTCCCCGGCATCTCCTCATGCTCATGCATGCATAAAATCTATTTTAGAGTCACTACATGTAGGTCGGCAAGTTGGATAAGCTCACAACCCTGTTTTATCTCCAGCAGGTGCGCCCTGATTGCCCATGTGACCTGCACGGTTTCGCTTGGGACAGAACAAGTTGTCAGGCTGAGCTCTTGCATACTCACCTCATTCATTTCTCCACCTCATATCCACGCATCGTAGGACCTAATCCATGGCATACATTTGTTTATGATAGTCTGCTCTAGAGCCCCATGCATTTAATTAGCCAATTGCATCACCGCATTCTTCCTAGGAGCAAAGGGGAAGCTTGCCGGTTCGCTGCCCTGTTTTTCTCCAGCGACTGCATCCTAACTGCACGGTAGATTGGCGAGGTGTACGCCAAGGACAGAACATGCAGCCAGCTAGCCCGCCCAATTGGCTTTTCGCCCTACATTAAACATTTAGCATGCACACTCGCATCTCATGTATTCTAACTTAATCTGCATTTATCATGTTTATTACTTACATCATCATTGCATTAATGCATGCATCGCATTTGCTCATTCCCCATTTTGTGTTTCACCATGCACATCATTTATTATTTCATCTGTCAAGCACCATACATCATTACCTAAAGTATGTGAGCATGTCATGCATCATGACATTCATCTCATGCATCATGACACATTTGCATTTGGGGCGATGACGATTACTATGTCTGATTCTTTTGACCGACGGTCTATGATTCACATAGCATAACTAAGCCCATTTACATCAAATTTTTGCCCCACTCACATTACCTACATCATTATAGCATATGGCATACATCCATTTCAGACTTAGGAAGCATGCATGATCATTTGCATTTGGCGACACGAGTTAGTGAAAAGCCTAGAAAGACCAATTTCTCTAGCACATGAGGGTGCCTAACACCTTTCTCATGTGTAAAAAGAGTCCTTACCCTTTCTCTGGCTTGTAGTAATCGATGTGTTGCATCCATTAGGCACGAAGCATGCACACACATTCATACATGTATTTGTATTCATTTTGCATTATTTTTCTCATGTTTTATCGCGCCTGGTTTTCCTTGTCATTCCAGTTTAAAAAAGATTAGGTAGTAACTCCTTTTTTGTTTTTATTGTTTCTTTTTCGTGTTTTCTTCGGTGTTTTCGAGTCGAGTGTCCTTCCTCGGATTCACCATTTTCGTCGTAACCTTTTCGGTTCTTCACATGCTCTCCCACACGAAGGTCGGCTCCAACATGATCATAGGAACTAGTGACTCCACTGGGGATACGAGACTCCAGCTTTCGTTTTTTATCTTTCACTTGCTCGGTTGCCTGTTTCTATTTGCCTTGCTTTGCATTTGTTGTCTTGTCGCCATATTTGTTTGCATTTATCATTACATGCTTGCTATACATGCCCTTTGCTTGCTGAGTGTTTTCTTTTATACACTTGCTATGCCACAACAGGTGCACATTCCATGTTACCTATCTTTTGATGTGATGGATGTTTTCTCTTTTCACCATCATGTTTACATGATATGCGCACATGCCATGATTATGCCTTTTGCCTGATGTATGCTTGTTTGCTAGCTATGCTTTAGTGTTTTCTTTCCCATTCGCACTTGCCATCTTAAGGAAAGTAGAGACCTATTTGCTTCTTTCTAACTGGTTTAACATAAAATCCACCACAATAAAAACGGAATTTAGGCAGAACTAGAGACTTCTGTGCACTCTCTCTCTTATCTGACTTAATAAAACTCACAAGTAAAAGACGATAAAGCATTTTGCATGAATGAGCATTTTAGAAAGCATGCATCTTCTCCTCTTCTGAGTCCACCCATAGTCTACGAAGGGTAGTTCCTGGTTCCCCATTCTATAGCTTTGGCGTAGGATGAGTGATCAGCCTACCCCCTGGTCTGGAGTCGTGTTGGTGTTAGTAGAGGGTACAACCCGTGCTTTGGCAGGGTTGAGGCTCCCAACACACCACCATTCCATAGCTTTGGCATGGGATGGGACCTTACTTTCTAACCTGTGTCTAAACCCAAACCCATGAGTAAGTCCTCATGATTGGCCCCACTCAGGACTTGCATTGCAAGAGAGCACATTCTAGGACATTCATTTACATTGTGTGTCATTGCATGCTACCCTAATAACTTGCATCTGTCCTTGTCTAGGTTCTAATACCTATTGTTCTGCCAGTCTTTGCAGGTAACTTGTGTGAGGTCCTTGGTCAAGAGCTCGAGTGTCTTTTTGCGGGTTGCCTCCCACAGTCTTTTCTACTTCCCCAAGCTAGTGTCACTTTCAACCATAGCTCGTCTTCTGGTTCGCACGTCTTCTCGTTGTCGAGGCCCTCTCCGTGCCCGCTTGCAAACTGCATGGCTCAGCAGACCAGTGAATCTCCTTCTATTGCTTCGGAGGGGGTCCCTCCGTCTCTGCCTGCCTCTTTTGCTGTCTCCTCCTCCTTTACGCACTACATTGTGTGCTTGAGGACATCGATCCCCATGTTGCCTCTGCTGTTTATGTGCCTCCATTTTTGTCTATGCCCTCTCCTTTCGTCTCGCCTGTTGTGGAGACCTATGCCATGCAAGCGCAACATCTGCTCGCTCTCGCCCAGCAACTACAATACATGGCTCTCTCTCGATCCAGCTTCTGTCTCCTTTCCTTCGACCCCCGAGGCCCTAGTGCGCCCCACCTTAGCTGCACAATCATGCTTCACTATACATGTGCCCTCACCATTGCTCCAGCCACTCACGGCTCCAACAATGGCAGTGCCTTCCTTGCCTCCTGCATACCGCACTTTGCACAGCATTCATCTCCATCACCTGGTGGCCAACCTCTCGGCTTGGCAGGAGCAGAGCATTCCTCGAGCTCTTTGCCTGGTTTCATGCCAGTACAACAACTACTGCTCCCACACTTTGCACCACACACAGAAAAGCATGCTTCCCATCCACCTTTGCATCAAACATAGACCACTGCATTCATCACAATACCACCACACACTGCATCCCTGCACAGGTATGCTGGCCCCCATGTCTCAACACCAAGAGGCATGTGGGTGGATCTAGAGGAGCGCACATGCACGACCCACACAACATACATGGAACCTATTTCAGCTGCACCTATATCGTCAGCAGCAACTTCAAATGCCCTCCTTGCCAGGATAGGTGATCTAGAAAGAGTACTTCATCAAGTGCAAGGTGGGGACCACCAGTCCTATCAGTTTTGGGACCTTTACCACTTTCCAAAGGTGACACTCCCTCCGAATTTCCACATCTCGGAATTTGAGAAGTTTAATAGTAGAGGCTGCCCTATATCGCATTTGAAGGCATTTTGCAGAGACCTTGCATAGCTTCATGGCAATGAGAGGCTCTTGATTCGCTTATTCCAAAAGAGTCTGACAGGACCTGCCCTTAAGTGGTTTACTTCATTGGACACAACCGCTTTTCAGACTTGGGATGACCTTAGCCAAGCGTTCCTAGAACAATATTCCTTCAACCTCAACTCGATCCCTAGACGCGAGGATCTAGTAGTAATCAGGCAGAGACCTCAAGAACTATTTAGGGAGTACGTCAGTCGCTGGTGCACACTAGCCTCTCAAATCAAAGATAGACCTTCCGACAAGGAGTCTATTGAGATCATCATCAAAGGTGCGCAACCAGCGATAGGGGCTTTGCTCAGCATTTAGCATATTGTATCCTTTGCATCCCTGATTCTAGCTGGTTCTCACGTGGAAAGCTCGCTGCGAAGTGGAAGGTTTCCTGCACTCTCAGCATTCGTCAGACAGGCTACCACTTCCAGCAACAACACCAACATCGTCACTGATGCCATCAACACCAAGAAGGCAGCTGTCGCATACGAATCATCTACAGAGTTTACTGATGTAGAGAATCAACCTGACCCAGATCAGTTAGAACTTGTATCTAGTCCTCCATGCATTGCGTACACACATTCCACCGTCGAGCCAGTGCATCACGTCGCACCAGCTCGGCAAGGACCACGACCTAGGCCAAAGCAGCCTCGCCGCACCGAAGGGGATTACACTCCTCTCGTGGAGCCGCTGAGTGCCCTTTTCCCCAAGGTCGAGTCTTTTATGAGGCTCCCAAATCCTCGTCTACTACCGAATTCGATCCCTTGGTGGTATGATACGAGTGCGTATTGCAACTTCCATCGTCGTGCCAAGCATTCAATGGATAGCTGCATCACCTTGCGGGATGCTATTCAGAACCTAATTGAACGAAAGGTCATCAGCTTTGCCTCGCAGGAGGCGGACCACACACATGCACCTATCCACATACTCACACCTGCACTGATGCATCTGGACCAGCCTGTCACATCCTTGGTTGAATTCCTAGACTCTAAGGATGCCGCGGGCTTGGAGGTCTTCTCCCTCTCTCCTGTCCCTCCTATTTCCGCCTTGCCCCTGATGAATCTTGCTGATTTCATCAACCTATCTTCTTTGTCTATTCCCGACCCTTCCTTGGGGGGTCCAAAGCAACAATGAGATTGCCAGCACTCTAGACCTTAACAGAAGACGTCAGCTAGCAGTTTCAGCAACAGCAGCCTTCCAACGGTACTATCAGATTAGTCAATGACCTTAATAACATGAATAAAGCAATCAACAGCTAGGACCGGAGCTGTATCGTTTTCCCCTATTTTCTATGTTGTTTTCTTTTCTACATCATCATCATCATGCAACAAAAATATAAATTTCAAAAAAAATATAAAAGCCAAAATACAAAAAAATAAAAATAAAAATCAAAAAATCAAAACCCCAAAAATTGAAAATTTCAAAAATCATAAAAACTTTGCATCATAATCATCTGCCTGATGATAAAAATAGGAAAGCTTGCCTGCGTTGGATTGGACTATCCTTCCTCAATGGACACTACCTAGATGACCAAGCAGCGAGGGAGCCACCATCCATCAAAGTCGGACTAAATGTCCAAGCTCCGCAAGGATCCTGCAACTCCAAGAGGGAGATAAAATGCTAGGGTGACTGAGCGAGTGAGCCAGAAAAGAAATATACATCCGCAAGGGCATAAAAGAATAAGAAGAAAGAAGGCAAAGATATAAGTTAGCCCAACGGTAAGAGACGTGTAGCTTAACTCTACCCCTAGCATACCTTGGAGAGGAGTTGGAGTACGCACCTGGATAGTCACACCATCGAGGGTCTAGCCCCCCCTCTTGTAGCAAAAGCCTCCAGCCCAGATTAGGGGCCTATTACCTCCAAGTCAGGGATAGAGCAAAGCCGTACGTCTATGAGGGAGCAAAAGAAATATCAGTGAACTCAAAAAAGTTGGTGCAGGATCCTAAAGAGTGTGCATGGAGCCCGGTCCACCATCACAGCGCCCGACATAGCTAACATAGAGCACCACTACTCATCCCATGAGAGCCACCAACAGCTTGTGAACCTTCATAGAGTCGACTGAGTCGAAGACGTCCTCCTCCTCTAGCAGGCATATAGCTTTCCAACCTAAATGAGGGCGAACAAAACAAAAAAGTACAAAAACAACAAAAATAGTCTAAATCCAAATCAATAAAGCATACTTTTCCTACTCAACAATAAAAAATCACACTTCATGAATAACCTACTTGCTTGCAAAAATAAAATCCACCTTAATAATCCTTGTAACCATTCATCTTGCTTGCTTAAGCTTTTTGCTTGCATATAGGATCGCCTCATAGGTCTTCATTGAGCGTCTACGACCAAGGGCATTTCGGCTACCTTCTGGTCGAAGCATACTAACAACACATGCACTTGCCAATGCACATGTAGTCCAGAATAGCAGAATTAGCAACACAATAGCAATCACACCCTCTAGCAAGCTAATATTGCCCTTTTGGCTCAACTGACATCTGTCTCACCTGTGCGGTGGTCCAGAGTGCCTTCTAGTTGCAGCCTGACCCCCTCGCTTCCTCTTCTTTCCTTTTCATCCCTTTTTGCTTTCGTCTTGTCCTGTCTACCCACTAAGCGGGTGGGTCTAAGACGATCTACATGTCTGCACCTTGCCTTTCCTTGGCAAAGCGTCACATGCCCGCTCTGAGACCATTACACACCCTTAGGTGGCGTCCATCATCTCTTGTGGTTGCTCGATTTGATACCAAGGGCATTTGTTTTCGCCCTGGTATCTCCCAAGCTACCTTACAGTTTCCTTCTTGCATTATCCTTCTTTGATACCAGGGGCATCTTAGTTACCTTTTGGTATCGTTTTGCCCTTCCTTGGGATGGCAACCCTAACTGCCATGGGAATTGCCTTCGGACCTCTCGTTCCCATTACTTACCACCATCTCTCCCTTGATACCAAGGGCATCTCAACTGCCCTTTGGTATCATCTCATTTCTTATCGTCGAGCTAATAACCCTAACTATCCGGTGATGATTCCATCAACTTATCATTGGGTTGATAGCCTTAACTATCCAGTGATGAGTCCGTCAACTTATCGTTGGACTGATAGCCCTAAATATCCGGTGATGAGTCCATTAACTTATCATTTGGCTGATAGCCCTAACTATCCGATGATGAGTCCATCAACATATTGTCGGGTTGATAGCCCTAACTATTCGGTGATGAGTCCGTCAATTTATCGTCGGGCTGATAGCCCTATATATCCGGTAATGAGTCTGTCAACTTATCATCGAGCTGATAGCCTTAACTATCCGGTGATGAGTCCGTCAACTTATCATTTGGCTGATAGCCCTAACTATCCGATGATGAGTCCGTCAACTTATCATCAGGCTGATAGCTCTAACTATCCAATGATAAGTTCGTCAACTTATCGTGGGCCGATAACCCCAACTATCCAGTGATGAGTCTGTCAACTTATCATGACTCTAGTGTAGATCTGGCATTTCTTCCCATCTTATGTTATTGCATAACATGTCATTGCATTTCATCACATCCATCATACATCATCGCATGACCTCACATGAGCATGACACTTCATCACATTTGACTGCATCTCATAGCACGTCATTGCATGTTATCATGTAGAGATCGCATCCTACGGCATTACATCACACTGCATTACATAAGCATCACATCAACACTGCTGGAACATCTCCATTTAGCATTATAACATCATGCCCCTTTTTGCATCCAACATCACCCTGCACAAGGAGCTTGGCATGTCCTCCATAGCATTGCACGCTAGTGACTTATCCTCGACTCTCCAACTCGATGTGGCATGCTTCGCACCATGTGCGCAACCTTTTATGACACTAGCTGCATACCACCTTGCATGCATCATCATCTCATCTAGCATTGCATCCTGCACATCGTGTACTTAGCATGCCTCCTGTAGCATTGGGCGCCAGTGATTCATCCTCGACGTCGCCTACTCGGTTGGGTTTGTTCCGCATCATGTGCCTAATTGCATGCATCATCCCCGGCAACTCTTGTACTCACCTTTGCAATTGAGTTGCCTAGTCACCATTCCTTTTTCGGCCTGACAAGTCTGATAACTTGTCAGCTCTCCCCTTTCTTTTCGGTCTAACAAGTTTGATAACTTGTCAACTCTCTCCTTTCTTTTTGGCCTGACAAGTCTGATAACTTGTTAGCTCTCTGCTTTCTTTGTCGACCCAACGAGTCTGATAACTCGTCAGCTCTTCCCTTTCTTGTCAGCTCCTAGCTGCCTGTTCGAACACGAATGGTGATTAGGTTCTATCTTGTCATCCCCTTGCATGCATCTACATAGCATCCGCACCGCATATTCAGCATTCTCATTAGCATCATGTAGAGCTACGTATATCCCCAGTGGAGCTCAGCACCCGCATTTACATTCTAGTAGTGTTTTACATCCATATGCATCATTTGCATCAGCTTTACATGAGATCGTACGTGTCCCTAGCAGAGTTTTGCATGGTCTGGTGGACACCTAAGACCATCATCCTCCACATACCTCATCATGCACCATCACTCCATCGGCATCATAATGCTTAGCATGCCTCACATAGCATTGAGCGTTGAAGACTTGTCCTCGGCACTGCCTGCTCGATTTGGTATGCTTCACATCGCATGTCTAACATTGCATGCATCATTTTTTCAGCCTCACCACCAGCATTGCATATTTAGCACGCACTCGCATTAGCATCATGCAGAGCTCCGTATATCCCCAGCAGAGCTCAACACACACTGGCATTTGCATCGACATGCATCATTCATATCACACTCACGTTTCCACCATAGTTTAGTGCCTACATCTGCATTCCGATAATGGGTCATTTCATTTGGTGTATCCACCAAGTGAGTGACTTACTGCCAATAGCAAACACTACCCTCCTGTGGGCTGCCAAATGGAGTGTCTTTTGTCAACTCTGAGCATCAATTTCAGTTCCTTACGTCCCTCAACCTCGCTTAAGGAGGGGTATCTATATGCACCCCATTTTGGCAGCCACTTGTGACGGATTCCTTTGGGAGAATGCACTCCAACGACAACGAGGCACTTCACCCCCATTTTACCCCAAAATCAAGCTCATAAATCAAGACCAACCCAAAACCTCCCAAATTACCCTAAACCAAACTAATTTATTAAGCCCAATTCCTAAAATCGAGCCTCTGTGCTCTGTGCCAGTGGGATGTGTGGCTCGATTGAGCATCGTGAATGTGCGTGGGGAGCAGGGCTCTCGGGCGCAAGTTGCTCGACCCGTTGCTATTATTGTACTTGGTATGAGCCATGGTGCCGTGTCGCTCAAGTTGCCGCCCCATATCGCCCTGACACCTCTGCCACCACCACGCTCTGCCATCCTTGCTCTCGCTGCCCACGCGCAGTCTTGCTGGCCACGCCCTACCATGCCCTAGCACTGCTTGAGCACGTCAGCGACCCACACACGCAATCACCTGCCTTCACGCCACCCCCTCCTCAAAATGATCTCCCCAATGGAGCTCTCTCTCTCTCTTGGCTCCTCCATGGCCCCCATGTCTCACCAACACCTCCACCTATCCAAAGCCCAATGAGCCTTTTTTCCGACCATCCACTTCACTACCTCCGATGACCCAACAATCATAGCCTTCCCCTCTCGACCTTGAACCTTTGCATAGCGCCAAAACATATCTGGCCCTTACAGTAGAGCCTCCCCTCTCACTGAAGCATCCTACAATCTCCTTGGGCCATCCATCACCACTTGCCACCTCCATCGCTGATCGGAACCTTCGTTTCCACTCCACAACCACCAACACCACATCAGCCTCCACATTACCCACACGAACCTTTCGTCAACCTCTCCTTAGCCCTTCGAACTCACCCTTATAGTCGTCATGCCCTAGTCTCTGGAGACACGCTGTTGTGAGTCGTCGTCGGAGAGGGACAACCCATAAATTTCACAAGTTCGTTGTCATTCTTTACTACGCTTTTCTTAGTTGCCTTCATATTTCTTTACTTCCTTGCATCATTTGGAGCATGTTTTACTATTTCACCATGCCATACATGTTATTCCATCGTCATCTTCCCCACCTCTGGCGATGTCGGCACACATCTTTGACGACGTAGGTGGGTGGAGGCATCCACTAGGTCATTCATACATCCAAGCATGTAGGAATACTCCCCAGCATCCCCTCAAGCTCATGCATGCATAGCATCCATTTTAGAGTCAGCAAGTTGGCAAAGCTCACAGCCCAGTTTTGTCTCCAACGGGCGTGCCTTGATTGCGCATGTGACCTGCACGGTTTCACTCGAGACAAAACAAGCTATCGAACTGAGCTCTTGTACACTCACCTCATTCATTTCTCCACCCCATATCCATGCATCCTAGGACCTAATCCATGGCATACATCTGTTTATGATAGTCTGCTTTAGAGCCCCATGCATTTAATTAGCTATTTGCATCACTGCATTCTACCTAGGAGCAAAGGGGAAGCTTGTTGGTTCATTTCCCTATTCTGTCTCCGGCGACCATGCCCGACTGCACGATAGATTGGTGTGGTGTACATGTGCAGGTCCGTTAGGGACAAAACATGTAGCCAGCCCACCCATTTGCCTTTTCGCCCTACATTAAACCCTCAACATGCACACTTGCATCTCATGTATTCTTTCTTAATTTGCATTAATCATGTTTATGACTCACATCATCATTGCATTAATGCATGCATCACATTTGCTCATTCCCTGTTTTGTGTTTCACCAAGCACATCATTTATTATTTCATGTCATTTATCATCTATCAAGAACTATACATCATTACCCAAAATAAGTGAGCATGTCGTGCATCATGACATTCATCTCATGCATCATGACACACTTGCATTTGGGGCGATGATGATTACTATGTTGGATCCTTTTGACTGATGATCCAGGATTCACATAGCGTAACTAAGCCTATTTATATCAAATTTCTGCCCCACTCACATCACCTGCATCAGCATAGCATATGGCATATATCCATTTCAGGCTTAGTAAGCATGCATCCATTTCAGACTTAGTAAGCATACATGATCATTTGCATTTGGCGACACACAAGCGAGCGAAAAGCCTAGAAAGACCGATTTCTCGGGTGCATGGGGGTGCCTAACACCTTCCCCATGCGTAACAGGAGTCCTTGCCCTTTCTCTGGCTCACAATGATCGATGTGTTGCATCCATTAGACACAGAGCATGCACAAACATTCATACATGCATTTGCATTCATTTTGCATTGTTTTTCTCACATTTTATCATAACCGATTTTTCTCGTCTTTTCGGTTTTAAGAAGATTAGGTGGCGACTCCATTTATGTCTTTATCATTTCTTTTTCATATTTTTTTTAGTGATTTTGAATCAAGTGTCCTTCCTCGGATTCACCATCTTCGTCGTAACCTTTTCAGTTGTTCGCGTGCTCTTCCGTGCGAAAGTCGATTCTGGCATGGTGACACATGGAATTTGTTGTATATTTGAATATAGTTTATTAATAGATAATTTGATATTCTAGTGTTGTGTGTGTGTCTCTCTCTCTATGTGGTTGAATATTACTTCCTGGTTGTGTGGCTGTGGTGTTGTGCCTGTGGGTGTGGGATTGGGTTGGACCCTAGTCAACCAGAGCACAGTGCTCCTTGGGCCCTACGCCCGTCTTCTTCCTCTTTCCTTTCCTTGTGTGCGACCCGTGCACTCTACACTAGTATTTGTTCCATCACTCTAGCTCTAATGGAGGGTCGTGGCACCGTCGGGATTCGAGGGTGGTAGGCAAGCGAAGAGGATAAAGTAGGGAGGAAAATGGCTATGAGCATCTACAGCAGCATGAGGAGAAGAAGGGGGAAACCAGAGAGAGGGAGAGAAGCTAGAGGTGGTGCATCGAGGGTTGGAGGTGTGCCATGAGGTAGGGGAGAGCTCGTCGATGTTGCGTGGGCTCATCAGAGGAGGTATGCAACTCCTTCCTTTCTCTCGTTCTGTTAATGGTGGTTAATGGCCTTAATACGTGAAAATGAATGATAAATCATGGAAAAAATAATGGAAATGATGGAAACTATGTGAATGACATGATTGTATAAAGATTATGCTAGGTTGTATGATTTTTGTGAGTTTTTGGTAGAAAATGGAATGTATGCTATAGTATTGTGAAATGAGCTTCATGTCTTCGAGATTTTATTTAAAGATGCTTGCTTAATGGATTTGAATAATATTTTTCCTAAATGGTAGGGGGCTTAGAGCTATACATTTGGTGATTTTTGTGTGTTTTGTAGTTGGTCGAAAGGGGTCCATCGGAGGTCCCATTTTCGGTGATTGGTTGGTTAGGGCACAAGAGAAGTTTACTGAAAGTGGGTATTTTGGTATGTCGATTTTGGTTCGACATACCATTTTGCTGTCAGTATTTGATTAGAACCCCAAGTTTGGTCGACCAAAATGATCCGATTGTTCGGTCCAAGGGATTTCGATTGACCAAAATGTTTTAGTTACCCGAAATAGGGATTTTTGGATGACCGAATCGCAATTTTCAGTCGACCATTCTGGGCATATGATGCCAGGTTCGGTCTACCGATCTGGCTCGATTTGTCGAACCAGAGCCTTGGCTTATAAGCTTGAATGCATGAATTAAAGAAAAAGGAATGGATTTATGTGATTAATTGGCATGCATTAGTAGTGTTTTCCCCGTGTAGATGACATAGAGGAATATGGAATTTAAATAATGAATTTGAATATGATTTTAGGCATGAGACTCATGAAAAGGAAAAGAGATTTATAAATGATGGTTTTATATGATTTTTGGGCATGAGACCCAATAATGAATATGAATGCATGGTTTTACATAGTTTTGAGCTTGGGACCTAAATGAAGGGTCAGAGATGCATGGAGTGACTTCCAACAATAAAACGAGAATGAGTAATGGCTTTAAAAAGAAAATCCAAGAGTTTTGAAAAGAAAATGATTAAGTTATGTGAGACAATGAGATTGGGTGTCACCAATATGGTAAGAGTATGGAACTCTAATGGAACCAACTACCAGATACGACTATTGTTACCGATACAGATTCACGAGGGTTGGTGTCGGTAATTGAAATGAGATAAGTTGTCAGATACGACCGTGGGTACCGAGTGTTGAGACGGTGTAGGCTAGGTCTAGGTAAGTGAACTTAGGTGTCCAGGTCACCAATGGGGCATCAGGAAAAGACGTATCGCCGTGCTTATAAATGATTATTAAGGCTTATTGCTGGGGCAGTGTCCTCCTACATGGGGAATTTTACTGTAGCAGTGCAAAGAGGTAGGAGAAATGGTGTCCTCGCCTACTGCTTGTGTGCCCGGTTACCTCTAATAAAGGTAACACCAATAAGAAAGTGGAAATAAAATGTGTGGTTTAAGCTAGAATTAGACTTGTGCCTCGTCTTAAGATTCTAGCAATGAATAAGAATTGTGCTTTAACTAGTTGCCAGCTAATGTATGTGATTTTGTTTGGAGTCCTACGAGGCCTTGTATTTTAGGCTAGACCTGATCGAGAATGTAGATTTTTCGAGTTGCATGAAAGGTTTTAAAATGCATGAAATTGAGAAAAAACATGTGGTTTTGAAAGAGCATGGTTTGGATGAAATTCCAAATAATTGGAAAGAATGGCAATATGAAAAATGAGATTTTAAACCATGTTTTTGCATATTTGAGATTTGTGTGTTTACTCGCGGTTTCTCGTGGTTTTGTGTGTGTGTGGGGAGGACGGGTGTGTACTAGGTGACTTGGATGTCACTCACGCGTACTTTATTTGGTTTTCAGGTGCAGGTAGAGGTGTAGTCTAGTTCCAATGCCCGAGTGGGAGCCACTAGCTGCACATAGTTCCTAGAGGATGAGTCCTAGGAATTTACAGTTATTTTATTTATACTGTAATAATTGTAATTACTTGTGATACTATGATTTCGGTAGCATACCTAAGTTTAGGGCATTACATTGGTAGTGCAAACCCTCATTGGCTTAAGTCTCTTGACTGGCCAATTGAACCCATATCATGAGTGCCCCTCACTTTTGAGTCTTGACCTATATCGGTGGGCTGTAAAGTAGCTTGTGATGGTTTGGTCGTTGTTCCGCATGTGTCTTGATCGTTGGGTGGAAGTAAAGATGACCTCACTAACCACTCACACCAAGGAGAAGGGTCCTTGAGTCGACAACTCTGTGTCCAAGAAGGTGATTGTTGTCCTAACAAACACGTCAAGGGTGCTATTGACCTTGATGCTAAATACCAATTTGTCTCTACTCTAGTAGGGGGAGGGTGCCAAGATTGGCTTAGGTAGGCAACCCCTAACACTGACAAGGAGCTTCTAAAGAAGATGAGCATTGGGACTCTTCTAAACAAGGTGGCCATCCATTTGCACTAGCATCTATGGGATTTGTGAATCATTGTTACTCATATACTAACACAAGATGTGGTATGTAGGCTATTGTTGAGGTTCTTTGTTGAGTGGTCAATGTCAAGGAGGAGTGTCTTTCCACACCAAGGGAGGTGAGGGATTGAGCTATGGTGTCCATAGAGAATGAGAGAGAGGATGACAAGAAAACCTTGGAGACAACTATGGTATTTGGCCCCAATTTGGTGTGATTGCATTTGTTGCTTGTGGTATTTGACCATCTTATGCTGCTAGGTAGTGATCTAAATCTCAACTTGGAGTTGAGCTTCCTTAACTAGATCTTTTTTTGTTTGACTGTCCTCATCATTAGCAACCTCTTTGTAGTGGAGTGGGCAGTAGGTCGGAATGGACACCTTGATTGGTATGATTGCTTTTGCTCCAAAAAATAGGAAGAAAGGTGTCTCCTTAGTGTTGGTGCATGCGATTGTTTGGTGTAACCACAATACCTCCACAACATAGTTGGCTGAGAGCCTACTTACTCCTAACTTGGTGTGTAGAATGCAAAATGGCATTGTTGGTGACCTTAATTTGGCCATTCGCTTACGAATGGGTGATTGAAGTGAACTTGAGCTTGATGTTGTGTTCTTTGTAGATGGCTTTGTTGGCGGCCTCAACTTGGTTGCATTGCACAAGTGCAGTACGGTAGTTGTTTCTACTTTGTAGGCTTCCATCACTTAACTATTGCTATAAACGAGTCTTCCAATCATTTGCATGGTCAATGACATCGATTGCGAGGTTGCCCATTTTCTTGAAATTGCTAACGTCTCAAAAATGATGTTGGTAGTTGTGGCCTTGAAAGAGGAGGCTAACCGAGAGAGAGCATTTGCCTCAATGTTCTTGATCCTTGTACTTGATTGATTTCACAGTCTTTGAATGTCTCCTGGAGGCACTTTGCCTATGCTAGGTTTTGGGCCATGGTGGCATGCCAAGCCTAGAACTCTTGGGACATCTGTTGATCTTGAGCTTTGTGGATGAGTGGAATCTTGCCAATTGTGCCTTGTACTCTGTTGTTTTCTTGGTGGCAGGGCGGTCAAACTAGATGGTGTGTTCAGAATGATTGCTTTTGGGGTTGACCAAGAGGACATTGACATCTACTACTTCTTGTGTTGACAAGTCACATACATATAGGTTCCATGAGACGTGCTCGATTAACCTTGTTTCTCCAAGGGCCCATTCAATGATGAAGTCTACCGACGACTAAGCATTGATGGTCGCTTGCAATTGGTAGGTGATGAGGGAGCAACAACCAGGTACTACTTGCTAGATGTAAAGGCTTCTTGGTACTTATTCCAATCCAACAATGAACCAGGCACCCTTCTTAGACTAGCCTTTCACAAGATCAAAGAAATGTTGGCATTTAGCTGTTGAGCAACATGAAGTGGTTGAGGGCAGTTATCCATCTAGTGAGGCACTGCACCTCCTTTACAATGCATGAGGGTTGTATTTCTATGATGGCTTGGATTTTGTTGACGTTTGCCTTTATTCCTAGTGGGTGATCGTGAAGCCAAAATTTTTCTTGATCAGAACACCCATATGTATTTGTTCTTATCCAACATCACCTAGAATCTAATTTGTTTGGTGAAGGTCTTGGATAGGTCTACCACATGCTCGATCTCCTCCCTACTCTTCATGAGCATATCACCCACGTATGGCTCCACACTGTGGTTGAGTTAGTAATGGAAGGTCTTTTAAACAAGGCATTAGTAGATTGCCTTGGTGTTCTTCCCACCGAATGACATGATTCGATGGCAAAAATTACCTCACTTAGTTATAAATTACAGTTTGTACTCATCATCTGGATTCATGAGTAGCTGGTTGTAGTCAAAGAAGGTGTCCATCATGTTAGAGCAGTCTTATTATTGGAGGCACTATCCACTTGTTGGTTGATGCTTGAGAGGAGGTGTAACGCTTCAAATCCAGGTACGCTACCTAAATCATAGTATCACAAGTAATAACAATAATTACAGTATTAATTAAACAGCTGCAACTAACTAAGACTCACCTCTAGGAACAATGTACGGCTAGTAGCTCCTACTCAGGCATACAAGCAGTAGGTGAGGACATCATCTCTCCTACCTCCCTACACTGTTTTATCGGGGTTTTTTGTGTGGAGTGCATACTAGTTTTTTGTGTGGAGTGCATACTGGGCAACCAAACTCTGGCCACAAGTAGTCAACCAAAGAGCCACCAACAACATCTTCACTGCCACGATGAAGCCACCCTATGCAAGAGCGATTACCTTCCCACGATTCCCCCACTTAGGGAACACTCACAAAGCCAACCACTCTTTAGGAAGGTTGTCATGCTCTCAGAATGCTACCAGCTACAGAGCATGGGTCCCAACCGCACTGGCCACCACAAGGTATGCCTCCTTATGACGTCCTCCACACACCGTGCTCAAGAGGGAGTGTCATACCTCCGCACCTAACAACACCTGAGCCTTAGTGCTCACAGCGACAACATGAGTATAATACTTCCCCATCATGCCACAAGACACCTCACCCTGCGGACCACAACCCTAGCCGTGAGATGACAGTCAAGGAGTCTCATACCTCCAAAACCCTGACGCCCCTCAGCCTTATGTATCTCGACCCCCAACCTCAACCAGGGAGTCATGCCTGACCACCCAAGAATGTTGTCACATTCCCTGGTCCTGACGATGCGGTCCTACAGTGTCTTGGCCCACACATAGAAAACTAGGAAAATCATTTTCCAAAATGGACCAACCATCTCTTTTGAAATCATTTTCAAAACCATTTTGTACCTTTGAAAACTCTTTCAAAACTTTGACAAAACGACACATCAGGCGTCCCAAGGGTCCACCACTGATGGCCCACAATCCTATCTCAAAGGGACAATACAAATCAATCCGAGAAACCTATGGAAAATCAAATTTTATAAAAGCATTTGGGCCTCGATTTGACATGTCGGAAAATAGGTTCGGTATGTTGAAAATCCCTAGTTTAGTAGATCGATTTGGATCGATCGACCGAATTAGGTCAACAGTCAACACTCGGGCCAAAATCGGTATATTGAAGATGGTTTGGTCGATTGAAATCCACTAATTCGGTCGACCGTCCAAAATTGGACAACCGAACTTCGACCAAAAGACCAAAACTAATAGAAAAACGGCATACCGAAATGGTATTTTGGTATGCCGATTTTTGCGAAAACCAAAAAATGGCACAAACTCAAACATTTGAAATCATCCAAAGTGGGACATCCGGTAAAACCTGCCAAACAAACACCAAAAATCTCTCATAAAACATAAGATATAGACCCTTGAGTCTACTCCAAAACCCAATAAACAAAACCAAAAACCATTCACCATGCATCGAGATATAAATTCGCAAAGGCATAAGGGTCAAAACGACCCAAACCACAATAGCCGCATTAAACACCCATAAATACCTCCATAAATACTCATAAAATCACAATAAATTTTTGGAATGTAAATTTACCTAGATTTCATGCAATCCTATCAATTTCAACCATTTTCATGCTCTCTATTCATGGGTTGGAGGTGCGTACCTATGGAACGCTCTCCAATGATCCAACTCTGGTTTTCGACCAACTCCGGTGGCACCATGCATCCACGGTCACTCCATGACCTCAAGGACGCCTCACTGGAGCTCCGCACACCATCGCACATCACTGCACACCGCCGCTGACCCTTGAGGACATCGAGCAAGGAGGAAAATGCGGGGAGGAGAGAAAATAGGGGAGGGAGACTGAGAGAGACGAGAAGGAGGGGAGTGAGTGGAGGGAGAGAGAACGGGTGGAAGTGGAGGGAGAGGGATGGTGTGCTCCGAATGGTGACGTAGAGGGGACAGAGGAGGAGAGGAAGGGTGAGTAGTGGTCATGCCCAACACGCATGGGCTCATAAAGCCATGCAAGGTGGTAGTTGAACGCGTGCACAACCGCACGTCCTGCTTACCCACAAATCTGCATGAGCATACCCAACTCACACTACCAACTCGCTAACCCACACCCAGGCCCCACATGGACCCACACTCAGGCCCCACACGCATAGTACCAAACCACACATAGGGACATGCAACAGAAGCCGACCCATGAGGCCCAAGCCCAAAAGCACAAAACCACACAAATAGGCCTCGTAATAGTAACTCCTGCCCAAGAATAAATTCATTAAAATGTAAATAATTACAAAATGAATTTTATGTGTTACATGCTAACCCCCTTAAAAGAAGATTTCACCCTCGAAATCACTAAGCGAAAAGATACAGGTAATAGGCTAGGATGGCTTTCTCACGTTCCCATGTGGCCTCCTCGACTCTATGATGTCGCCATCGCACCAAAACCAGTGGAATCACCTTATTCCACAACACTTGCTCCATGCAGTCAACAATTTGGACGACATCCTCCACATTGGACAGATCCTCCTGGAGCCCTTCTGATTGAACTTGGATCACATGAGATGCGTCAGCCAGGCACTTCCTTAGCATGGAAACATGCAATATGTCGTGTACAGACGACATCTCTGGTGGTAGATCCAACCGATAGGCAACCTCTCCGATCCTCTAGGTAATCTGGTATGGGCCAATATAGTGAGGACTCAACTTGTCACGCTTCCTGAACCTCATGACACCCTTGGTCGGCGACACTTTCAGGAACACATAGTCTCCCGCCAAAAATTCCAGCAGTCTCTACCTCTTTATGGTGTAGCTCTTCTGTCGACTCTGTGCAACCTCTTCTGTCGACTTTGTGCAGCCAACAACCTGCTACGGATCAAATCTACCTTATCCGCATACAACTGCAAAAGTTCAGGACCAATCAACTGATGCTCTCCCACCTCACTCCAACAAACCAGCGATCTGCATGGCCTACCATACAGGGCTTCATACGACGCCATCCTGCTGCTCGTGTAGTAGCTATTGTTGTAGGTGAACTCAATCAATGGCAAATGGTCCTCCCAACTCCCTTGAAAGTCTAAGGCACATGTTATGAGCATATCCTCCAATGTCTGGATAGCCTCTCTTCGTCTGACGACTTGACTGAGGATGAAATACTGTACAATAGTTGAGCACGGTGCCAAAGGCCTCTTGCAGAGTTCTCCCGAACCTTGAGGTGACCTCGTGTCTCTGTCCGACATGATGGACACCAAAACACCATGTAGCCTCACCACCTCGAATACATACAACTTCGCCAAGCGGTGCATCGAAAGCTTCACTCGAATGGCCAAGAAGTGAGGAGACTTGATTAACCGGTCCACGATCACCCACATAGTGTCGTTCTTCCTCTAAGTCCATGGCAAACTAGTCACAAAGTCTATCAAGATATGCTCCTACTTCCACACAGAAATATCCAACAACTGCAAGGTCTCTCCAGGTCTCTGGTGCTCTACCTTGACCAGCTAGTGGGTTGTACACCTCACCACATGGTCAGCAATATCACTCTTCATACCAGCCACCAAGAGTTCCGCCTCAGATCCCGGTACATCTTCGTACTCCCAAGGTGAATAGTGTACCTAGGCCTGATGCGCTTCATCCAGCAATCTCTACCTAGCCTCCTCATGCTAGGGCACATACAGACACACATCATATCTCAGCCCTCCATATGCCCCAATGGAAAAATGAGGCTCTCCACTAGCCTCTAGCTTCTCAAACACAACCTAAACAAACGGATCCAGCTGCTGACAGGTGACAATAAACTCTAATAGCTTAGGGCGAATAGATAAGTTGTCAACCCAGGCACCAACCGTTTTCCGAGCATGCTGCTTCGACCTGCAGCTCACCAGATCCTTCAGCATGGTCCACTCCTAGACCATCAGGCCCGCCATCACTTGCGTACATCGACTCAAAGCATTAGCGACCACGTTGGCCTTGCCGGGATGGTAGGACAGGCTGAAATCATAGTCCTTTAGATACTCCACCCAACGGTGTTGCCTCAGGTTGAGGTCCCTCTGTGTGAAGATATACTTCAAGATCTGATGATCCGTGGAGACCTCAAACTGCTCCCCACAGAGATAGTGTCGCTAGAGCTTGAGAGCAAACACTACGGTAGTCATCTCCAAATCGTAGGTCAGGTAGTTCTTCTCATGATCCTTTAGCTGGCACGAAGCAAATGCAATGATATTGCCATGCTGCATCAGAACACACCCCAACCCAATGCCACTAGCATCACAATACACAGTGAAGCCACCACTTCCAGAAGTCAGAGTCAATACATGGGCAGAGACCAGACGAGACTTTAGCTCTTGGAAACTCACCTCACAATTCTAGTCCTAACAAAACAGAACCCCATTCCCGGTCAACTTTGTCAAAGGCATGGCTATAGAGGAGAAATCTTGAATAAATATCCTATAATAGCTTGTTAGACCCAAAAAACACCTGATCTCTGTCACAGCCTTGGGTCGCTCCCAATTGCACACTACCTCTACCTTGGTAGGATCCACTCTGATGCCTTCTCCAAAAATCAAATGGCCAAGGAACATGACTTCACTCAGCCAGAACTCACACATAGAGAATTTGGCGTGCAGCTAATGATGCCTCAGAGTATCCAAAATCGCCCTCAAGTATAAGGCGTGAGTCTCAACCAGCACGTCATCAACAAAAACCACAATAAATTGGTCCAGAAAAGGGCTAAAAATCTTGTTCATCAGATCCATAAACGCAGCCGGTGCATTGGTCAAGCTGAAAGGCATGATCATGAACTCTTAATGCCCATACCGCGTCCGGAAAGCAGTCTTCTGAATATCTGAGTCTTGTATCCTCAACTGGTGATACCCTGACCTTAGATCAATCTTTGAGAACACGGATGCAGACGACAACTGGTCGAATAGGTCATCAATGCGGGGCAAAGGGTACTTGTTCTTCTCCGTGATCTAGTTCAGCATTCGATAATCTTTACACAGTTGGAGCAAACCATCCTTCTTACAGACGAGCAAGACAGGTGCTCGCCACGGAGACACACTCAGCCTGATAAATCCCCTGTCCAGCAGCTCCTGCAACTGAGCCTTGAGCTCTCGCAATTCTGCTGGCGTCATGCGATAGGGAGGCTTCAACACAGCACCAAAACCAAGGATCAGATCGATCGAGAACTCTACTTCCTTGTGAGGTGGCATACTAGGCAAATCGTTAAGGAAAACGTCGGGATATTCACACACCACAGAGATGTTGTGAACACCCAACTCAGGAGAAGTGGAGGTAACAATATTGGCTAGATACCCCACGCAACCCTGACTAAATACTTATAAGCCTTCATAGCTGAAATGACAAGCATAGTTTCACCCTAACACCCACCTTGCATAAAGAATGACCCATTCTTAGGAAACCCAAAATAAACTCTCCTCTGAACACAGTCAATCAAAGCGGATGTAGACACCCCGATTTTGAGGTGACTCATTGATAAAACTTCAGATGTTGCTTTGGATGGGGCTGACCCTTGGACCAACCCTAAACCCATATCAAGCCCGCAGCCCAATTAGAAAACCAGACCAGTAAGGGAGAGCACCTAGCTGGCACACTTAGCTAGCACACCTCCCTGGCACACCTAGCTGGCACACTTAGCTAGCACACCTTCCTGGCACACCTAGCTAGCACACCTAGCTAGCACACCTCCCTAGCACACTTCCCTAGCACACCTAGCTAGCACACTTCCCTAGCACACCTAGCTAGCACACTTCCCTAGCACACATAGGTGGCGCACATCCTTAGTGCACACCACTTCGCAGGCTGCGGGCTGCTGGCTTTCCACCTCCCATAGCTGTTACCTTTAGCAATGAATATGCCATGGAATCTTCCAGGCTTTTCGTCTGCGAGGCTCTCCCCATTCCCATGAGTTACCCATGAGAAAATCCTATATAAGGACCCC
>JAMKQA010002491.1:0-17841 GCA_024699735.1 Posidonia australis
CCCTTGAGGTTATTTTCTAGAAATAACTTGCGATCCTCCTCATAGTGGATCGCCAATTCCACAGCCCTGGTCAAAGTGGGGTACTCGAAGCCTAAGATCCTCGGCCTGAGTGTTGTAGTCATTCCCTCAACAAACCTCTTGGCTCTGCGCTTCTCGGTATCAAATGTCTATGAGAACTGCTCCAATCTGGTGAAGGTCGCCTCATATTAAGCTACTATCATGCTTCCTTGCTTTAGGTTTCTAAATTCTCTATCCAGTCGATCTCTTTCATACTTTGGAAAATATTTCTCGTAGAAGGCCTCCCAAAAATCTTCCCACAAGATCATCAGCAAATCAGCATTAGGGAACTTCATTCGGCAGGGGGCTCTCCACCACTAGTCGGCGTCTCCCTTACACTGAAAGGTAGCCAATCTGACCCACTTCTCACCTAGGCACGCCATACCCTCCAAGATCTTCTCAACCTCAAGCAGCCAGGCCTCACAATCTTCTAGCTAGCCCTTGTCATCAAAAGTCGACAGGCTTAAATGGTGGAACTGCTTAAGCCAAAGGTCAGCCTTGGTCCCATCTGTGTTGTTCTTGCTAAAGTTTTAAGCAAATCCCAGCATCATGTGGCTCAGCTTCGGCCAAATGCCTCCTCAACCACCACCCTACTCCTCGCCAGAACTTGTTATAGGAGTCCTACGTCTACCACGGCATCTTGCTACCACCACAAGCAAACAAACAAACATACAAGTCAGGTACTATGATTCATGTTAATCGTGCAGTCCAATTTAAGCCACAGCGTCAAACACCCAAAGCTAGTGCATTTAATGAACCTAGGCTCTGATACCACTCTGTAATGCCCCATGCACTACACAACAGTACAGATACTACCTAAGGCCACTAATTAAATCTAAATTAACATAATTAAATAAGTAAAACCAAGCACCTAGACCGTTGTGTGGCAAAAGTGGCTCTAAAGTAATGCACCTGGTAAGACTACACTGCCTTTTAAGCACCTGAGACAAAGCAAAATGAAAACCAAGTGTGAGTGATGGGAATGTCACCCAATACGCACCCCAAGAACTACAGCAAAGTTAGCAAAAACTTCATATTGTTAGAAAACCTCAAGAAACCACAACCATCGATAAGCCACACATGTAATTTGGTAAAGCCAGTAGAAGATGTTATTTCAAAATCTTATTTTCTTTTCCCTTTTTAAAAACTTCATACTCATAAGCAAATCTTTATGCACAAATAAAAAAACCATTTTGTCTAGTCTCTCAGCCCAAAACACAATTCGTTTCCATTATTACAAATCACAATAAACCAAGGCTAGAAACTAGCTCAAACACAAATCTCAATCCAAATCTCAAAATTGGTCGCATCACCCTGGCCACAGGCGATCAACTTGGTTAGCCACAAGTAGTTGACGAGGCTCCATCCTCGACCACACTGCAGTGCCACGGTGAATAACCCCACGTAGAAGTTCAACTGCCTCGACTACAGCCTCAAAAACGTACCCTCACTGGTACAAGCACAGATTGCATCCACACCATGCCCTAGTGCCTAGCACCGGGAGACTCTTACCCTACAACTAACCGACACCGACACTGAGGGTAGTCAGGGTCTACCGTACCCCGACTCCTACAGTACCACTACAGTCTCAAGGCTCCTACCCTGAACCGCAACTCGGCAACAACAACCAAAGGCACGTCCTCAACATCTCTAAAGGTCTCACTACCCCTGTCGAAAAGTCCTGATCTAACTGTGGTTCCTACAAATCTCAAAAATCTCTTATAAAACCACATGTAGTTTTCATTTCAAATTACTTGGCAAAACCAGTTTTCATTCATAAAAACCTTTATAAATCTCACACATCATTATTCACACTTCTCATCTATGGTTCTCAAAACCAATCATTCACATTCTCATTCATTTCATGGTTCATCATACCATGTATTCACCCCTCTCGTGGGTCCACATTCATTTCCTCATATTCCATGTTTAACAATTTATGGAAAACATTATCAAAACAATCTGTTTACATGAAACATTTCATAATTCATTTCTATGCCTTTCACACATCTATCATGCATTTATCTCATTTTATTAACATTTTACAAAACATTTCTCAATATAGTCCTGTGTCCTAATTCGGCATACCGAATATGGTCCCAGACGACCGAAAATCCTTGATTCGATCGACCAAAATATTTCAGTACTCCAAATCTTTCTCAATTCCCAACCAGAATGGTCGACCGAAATTGGCCGGTCGTCAAAAATCTCCTAATTCGGTTGATCAAAAACCTTTAGTCAGCCGAATCAGTGGCTCAGGAGACTCCAATTGGGACATTTCGACATACCGAACCCAGTTCGGCCTATCATTTTCTGCGATTGCAGAAAACCTCCCCCAACTGTGCCGTCTCTTCTCCCCAAAATGGGAGTGAGGGACGGACCCATCTAATCTACCACATAAATCACAAGTAAGATATGGAGTGTAGACCTCCAAGTCTACTTCAAAACCTCTCAATCCATTCAAAAAACCATTAAGCAAGTTGTTCTATAGAAAATTACAAAGACATAGAGTTCATATGAAGTTACTGTAGCTTGCATCCAAAATCATCAACAAAATCCCATGTAATCAACATGAAATTGCATGATCTCATCATAATCATGTTATTCATCTCATTCCCATCACTTCCCTTATTTTTGCATGATTTCTACATCATTTATGTATGATTTATCACAAGAACCCCCCTTAAGCCTAACCGAGAAACGGGGGTGAGAGGGGAACGTGTACCTTCTCCGGCAAGCCCCGCGCACATCTGATGTCCTCCGGCTTCGGCAAGCTTTGCGTGCCCCAAATGAGGTCCGACATAGCCTTTTCTGCTCACGCGGCCTCCTCAGACGCAAAGCTCTCCTCTCCCACCCTTGCGTCTCCAGTGCTCGACACCACCTCCTCTGCCCTTTTTAACTCCTCTCTCGCAGTGCCTGCCACCCTGGAATCTCACCGGCCATCTTTGCCAGCCTCCCTACCAAGGAGGGGACAGGACGGGCTGCCCTCCCATGGTAGGGATCACAGGCATGGAGGAGAAAGGCTCACGTTAATGTGTGTGGTTGGGTTCCTTTGACCAAGTCCAAGTCCAAGTGGGTCTCACCCCAAGAATGGGTCCCACGATGCACATATAGACCCACAAAGCCAGTGAAGTCACACAACCAAGGGAAACCAAGAACACAAATACACTGGGAGAGACCACAACAACTAACACAACCTTGATTATCCATTAATTAACCATATTCAAATAATACAATAAATTCCATGGTTTTACATTAAATGGAAAATTAGGTACAGATGTTACAAAATAGGTATTTTCATCAACAAAAAATGGAAAAATGTTTTATTACTGACGGAAGTATCAATATGAGTGATGGTAATACTTGAAGGTACCAAAGTGATCCTTTTTAAATTTTAGGTACTAAAATGAGAATTAGGTATAGATAAGGTACTTACGTGACATTTACTCTATTTATAATCTTATTATTAGACATGCATAGTTGATGCATGTATTGCAAAACAACAATTTAGGTTTAAAAACTCTTATAATGTTGCTATTTGGCATGAGGTCTAGGTTTTGATACCTGTATAATGTTATCACTTGGCACGAGAAATTTTCCAAAGTTTGCCATTTTGTCTTGTCATGTGTCATATGGTATGTCTAAACAAGACACTTAGTGTGGTATGTAATAAATTTATTCCTAGTTCAATATGTAATAAATTTATTCCTAGTTCAATATGTAATAAATTTATTCCAAGTTTTCTATAGGAACACATTTCAAACTTAATTTTAAAATTTTGACTTTTCTAAGCATTTTACAAATCTATGACTCTAACAGTCATGTCATTGTCAGTACATTTTTTAATTATAAGTTCACACTTACCCAGATGTATTCTTCCATCTCTTTGGATTTAGAAGTTATCTTTTATAATATCTGATAAACAGTAATAAACCATTTATAATATGAAATTAAACAATTACTATTTGAAAATTAATAATGATTACTATTTTTAATTATTTTATTTTATTTTCTTTATGTTATACATTATTATTATTATTATTATTAGAAAGCAATAGTTTAGGTATTGGCCCTTTTATAATCTTGCCACTCATCACAATTAATCTTCCAATGTTTGCCAAGTGTCTCCCCAAGTGTGTGTTTCTTACTTTATTCACTGACACATGGCATGTTTAAACATGATACCCTACGATGACATGGAATTAAATCTACTTATTTAGTTCAATCCAACACGATTTCTTGTATGTTACTTATTAATACAATTAATAACATAATTTATTCTTCAAAATCTCACAATCAAACCATCCCAATTCCTATCTAAACCCATTTTAGAAATAATCCAATTAAAATTCTATCTTTCCTAATATTAAAGTATGAAGTCGTCCATATATCACCCTTCTTTTCCTATGTTATACTATTGAAAAAAAAAAGCCCTAAATTGTCTACTTCCCAATGACCCAACCCATTCACCGACTTTGTCATTTCTGCCTATGCTTCCCTTTTATGCAAATCCTTTCATTCATTTGGAGATGGGAAACACCTCCCAAAATCTCACTGGCACAAGCATACTCAGCTCCTTCAATTCTTTCGACCATTCAAGTAGATGGGAAGACAGATTGCTTCGTGATCGTTATGTCTTTCCTTATCTGTTCTGCCTACCATACAACAATGTCCCAATTTTTCACGAGTTTGTAGCACATACAGGTAAATTCATCCTATTTAAAGCTTTTAAATGCCCAATTCCAAGCCCCCAGGTTATCATCTTCTCCCATACATTGATTTATTGGAAGAAATAGTTTCATTGGAATTCCATTCTCACTAGTTTGAAACACATCTTCTAGGTATTCTATCCGTTCTTTACTATTCTACAACCCATCTCCTATATAATTGCTCTTCTCATTTCAATATTTATTTTCTCTACTTTAGGAGTAGTACCCAGAGCTCGTCTTCTACTATCATGATACAGATCCGGACCATATAGCTTGATTCAGCAAGAAGAGTCGACAAGGTAGGAAAGCTTCGGTGTGCATAGGGAAGCAGTTGAGTCTGTTAGGTCGTTAGGATTCTTGTTAGATGTCAAGAATTATGTCAACAACAGGGTGTAAACTTGGCCTACAGATCCGATTGTTAGGATTCAGTGGTTACATGGTTGGAGTTGATCCTGAGGCATATAAATACTATATGCATAGAATTGTGTGAATAAGATGAACCCATTCCTTATTTCCTCGTCTCTCTCTCTTTCTTCCACTCAGGCTTAGGTTGAGGTTCACCTTCCTAGGCCAACCTGCTGTCAACGGCGAGCCTGATACCCTCAACCATAGGTCATCATTGGTGAGCTCAGTCACCACTTGCTGTCTGATGATCGCTCTGGTTGCAAATCGGAGAATATCATACCAATATGGTATCAGAGTTGGTTCCATCTGAGCCTCCAACCTTCGATGTTGGAGACAAAGGTGATGGGAAGATGGAGTCTTTGGAGAAGATTGATCTCCTATTACAATTACAACAGGAACAATTGAAGGAAGCGACGGAGAGCTAGGCTGTGCTCAAGGATTTGGTAGTGCTCCTGTAATCGCTGAAAGTGGTCCGGAACGCTGCGATAGAGGAACGCTCCTTGGAGATAGAAGGCTTGGGTCACAGTCAGCAGGTTAATTCTCTACGACCTAGTCTAGGAGGAATCCTTCCTCGTTCTTCGAGCAAGTTGATCAATCCTGTGTACAATGGGGTGGAAGAACCTTCTAGCTGGTTGATGAGGGTAGAAAGATTCTTCGCTTTCCACGACATCAACGACGACATGAAGGTGCAGTATGTTGCCTTACATCTAGCGGCTAGGGCCATACAGTGGTATGACTGATATGAGAATGTCGACCAAGTTACGTCTTGGTTGGCGTTTAAAACAGATGTGCTACAACGATTTGGAAAGACTCCAGTAGATAAACCTGTCGCCTTGTTGTCGAAGCTCTGACATAAGGGAACAATGAAGGATTATCAGAGTGAGTTTGAGGTGTTATCCAATCGTATATGAGGCATGCCAGAGGAAGCATTGGTAAAGATTTTTGTTAGTGGTCTTTAGGAGGAAATTTAGTTGAAGTTACAGGTATACAACCCTAAGTCCTTATTGATAGCCATTAAGCTTGCTCGAGTCTACGAAGAGAAGATTCAGGGCCAACAGAGGAACAACAGGAGTCATTTTTTGATTACTCCGAGAGCTCCTACTGGAACAACGATGAGCTTAAAATAGGGAAGCTTGGGTCCTCATATGATCAAGAAGTTGACATTGGCAGAGATGAAAGACAGGCATGATAAGCAATTGTGCTACAATTGTGATGAGAAATGGCAGTAGGGACATCGCTAGAAGCAACAAACATTATTTCTCCTACAAGGAGAATGGGAATCCAGTGATGAGGAGCCACTTCTAGAGCTAGAAGATTTAGGGGAAAAGTAGGATTCTGTAATATCCTCCTATGCCATTTGGGAAGTGTTAGATCAGAAACCTTCCATGTGTGGGGACGAATTGGCAGCAAGAGGGTGTTGGTCATGTTTGATTCAGGTGGCACTCATAACTTCATTGTTTCAAGTGTGTTACCAGTGAATGTATCTGTATTGCTAATAGAGGAAGGAAGGAACAAGGTGATAGTAGTAGGTCGAGGAAGTCTTCAAACTCGTGGGCTGTGTAAGGGGGTGGAGATGGAAATCTAGGGAGTGGTCATGATACTAGATTATTGGCTAATAGATATTGGCATCTACGATGTAATTCTAGGAATGCAGTGGTTGGGATCTCTGGATTCCATTCTATGGAATACGCTAGAAAGGCTTCTACAATTTAATTATGGTGGTTGTCTAGTAGTATTTAAATGCCAGACATCAGGAGGATTGGAGTGGGCAGATCCTTGGAGGTTGAAGCAAGAATTAAGGAGACCCAAACACTTGGCTCTGCTTCATATACATGCAATGTAGGATTGTGAGTGTGACCATACCCACTCGGGGATCCGGCGCGAAGTAGCACCAGATGGAGGAGGCCACAGCCATGCCAAGATGGTAAAGACGCAAGATAGGATAAAAATGAAAAGAAAAGGAGTCGCCACTTATTCTTTTAAGGGAAAGACAAGGAAAACCACAAACAAACCACAAAAAGATGAATGCAAGTGATGCAAATGAAAAGACCAGATGTCTACAAACGAGAGGATGGGTAAGGATTCCTATTACACACGGGGAAGGTGTTAAGTCCTGTAGCTCGAGAAACTCAGTCTTTTTATTCCGATTCGCTTGCTAGAGGCTGAATGAATGCTTGCTAAGCTTAGATTGTGCTCTAATCATGCTAATATGAATGCCAAGTCAAAACTAGATGGATGTGTAAGATGGTATGCAAAAACTACAAAGAAATCCACATGAAATGATGAAATCATAAAACACAACATAACAAAGAAAATCATATGAAATGACAATGTTTTTGGTGAGAATGGCCAGAGAAATCATATCGACTTCAAGAGAATAAAAAATACAATCAATGTAGATCATTAGAATCATAGAAAACATCGCGGAAATAAAATGAAAAAATTGCAAAGAAGTCCACGCAAAACAGGCAAATGGTGACATGTGAAGAAAATCACATAAAATGACAGTATTTTTGAAGAGAATAGTCTAGGAAACTATACTGATATTGAAAGGATCAAAAGTGGGATCAACCCAAATCGTAGGAATCATGAAAAAATGTCATAAAAATCAAAATGGGAAAATAATCCGCAATTGGGCCAATATGGGCCTTTAGGTCAGTTAGTGTATGCCATCGAGCAATGAAATCCAAATCAAATCGAAAAAATCTAAAATTTAGGATAAAGGGAGTCAAATTGAATATCAAGCAAAGGAATTCGAGAACAGGTTAAAGAAGAAACCACGGAAAAACATATGGGATGCAGGCTTACTTAAAAAGGATGACATGACATGAAAACTAAACAAAATGCATGAAAGTGTACTTAAATGTGTAAATGATGCTGAGGAATGACTTAGACAAAGATTATGCATGACTTAATGAAAAAACTAACATGCATGTGCATGAATTGGTGGCATAGGAGCAATTTGGTCATTTCAATGGCCAGATGTGATAAATGCAAGTATGTGTATGATGCATGGTCTAATGTATGCAAAATGTCAAGAAGAAGTTGTTTTCAAGAAAACATGAAAGGACTAGGTCTTGAAAACAAGAACAATGATGTAAACATGATATGGGACAAGTACAAGGACCAAAATGCAAAATTCACCAAAGAAAAAGGGGAAAACCTAGATTAAAATGTATTCAGTGACTTCTACCCTAGTGTGTAAATGATGGATTACATGAAAATGTGGCACTGGTGTGTGAGAATTGCACCGTGATAATTTTCTAAGAGTTCAGGGTCTAATGTGCAAAATTCACACATAAAGTGCAAATGTGACTAAAATGTGGAATTAAAAATCATTTTACAATGAAAACATGATATTTAAATGAAATCTATGATTAAGTGCAAAATTATAAATGCAATAAGTGGAAAATGTCAAAAATAGGTGTGAAAACAATTAAAACCCTAAATGATGGATTTGAAATTAATCTAAGGGTCTAAATGCAAATTTCCTATACTCACTGCCTGTATGCTATGACTATAGGGGCTTACATGCAAAATTTCAGGACTTAAATGTGATAAAAATTAGACTTTTATGATGATCAGTGTGATTATAAAGTCTTCCAAGGTTCAGAATGCAAATCTCATAGGAAAAACTCATTTTAAAAAGTTCAAGGGATCAATGCAAATGTTCAGGACTTAGTTGCTATGAAAAGCCTACTCTCAGGGACTTAAGCATGAAAAGACAAGCATTCACAGGATTAGCAAGGGAATTAAAATTAAACGAGGTAGATCATGCAATATTTATAGAGAAACGAAGAAAATGTAATTTTAATTAAAAATACAGGGATAAGAGAGTAAATTCCTAGGACCTAATTGCAATGTTTTAAAAACTAAAGGGCTTTTAAATAAAAAACTAAAAAAACTAATAGTCACCGCAGATGATTCAAAGATCACCAGCGGCGATGGCCTGGGAGGCTCATCTGAGCTCTCCCAACGACTGATCGGCGACCTAAGGGGCTGAGAAGCTGGAGGAGGAGACGTTGGGAGAATCCAACGGTGCCGATTGAGCCCTTGACGACCGAAACACGTCGTCGGTCCCCCTTGGTCGGCATTCTTCTCCAGTGACAGGACTGCAACGGCGACGCTTCTAGAGGCGGTGGATCGGCATGGCGAGCGTCGGTGAAGCTCCGGGGTGGCACAGGGAAGCTTCCAGAGGTGTCGACGAGTACTGGGGTGGTCTGAGGTGCTTCCCCCGTCAAAAGTGTCGGCGGGACGAACTGTTGATGTCGAGGAAGGTGTTGCAGTGGCGGAGGCAATCAAATGAAGACTGGAGGATCTCCAGAGAGCCGTAGGGGAGCTTCCAGTGGTGACAGTCTGGACGGGGTGCTGGTGGAGCGTTCCACCCACTCATTGGCTTCGACGGCGACAGCCAGAGGTTGCAAGGGAGACAGTGGGGTTTCTCCGGGCCACGGGAGGCCAGAGAAGCCTCTCCTAAGCAACGGAGCTCATGGAGGAGAAGGAGGAATAGAAAGGAGAGGCCTCAGGGGCCTTTCTTGGACTCAAGAAGCAAAGGGGTTCACCGATGGTGGTGAACCCATTGTTAGAGATGGAGATGACAGCTGGCTGGGCCTACCAACTCCGACGAGGCGTGATTCAGAAGAGAAGGGGGTGATACGAGCATAAAGGGGCATGTTTAGCACTAAAAGGGGAGTAATTACCTGGCTGAAGGCGACTGTTCTCCCAGAAGCTTGTCCACGACGCTCCTTTGGTGGCTGCTCCGGTGACGGTGGCTAAGGGCTTCTAGGTTACAAGAGGGCTTGGAGCGGGGGTGTTCTAAAGAAGGTGGAGGTCGTTGGGTTCTCTAGGGTGGTTTCAAAAGGGCTCTGCTGGGTGCTCAAGCGATGAAAGAGGACTGTCAACGATGGGGAGTTATATACACCGAAGGTGGCCTCGAGAGTCGTCGATCTTCCTCCCAGATAGTCTAGGACCACCCGATGCTCGTGTGAGCTGGCAGGAGCTATTGGAAGATCGTCGGAGATCACAGGGAGAAGAAGATATTCTCCGGAGATCTCGAGATATCGCCGGAGTTCGCGGGGGTAACCAAAGAGGGTCGCAAGAATTATTTTTCCCCTGCCTAAGGTTTTCGATTAATAAAATGCATTGGGCCTATGTAAATGGGCTTTTGATTTTTGTTTTAGGATTTTTTAGGGTTTGTTTTGGTGATTTTAATTTAGTTTTTTTTTGTGATTTTAATTTAGGTTTTGATGTTTTTTACTTTAAGCTTAATTAATTAATTTTAAATTAGGGTTTTTTTTGGATTTTATTACTTCAAGGTTTCGGTGATTTTAATTAGGATTTCAGGTTTTAGTTTTAAGTTTGATTTGGGTTTTTTGGATTTTATTATTTTAAGGTTTTTTGTGATTTTAGGGTTTCATTGTTTTAAGTGTGATTAAGTGATTTAAATTAGGGCTTTGAGTTCAATTTTATCATTTTAGGTTTTTTTTTTTGTGATTTCAATTTGGATTTAGGGTTTTATTATTTTTAGGGTTTTTCGGGATTTAAATGGATTAGGGTTTTGTGTTTGAGTTTTAGATTTGATTACTTTTTACTTGATTTAATTAGGGTTTCAATTTAAAATTTGATTTAATTGGTTTCTATTTGATCTAATTAAGGATTTGATTTAGATTTTAATTTAATTGTTTTTTGCTTGCTTTTTGTGTGGATTAGGGTTTCTTTTTAATTAGATTTAATTTTTAATGGATTTTATTGAGTTTTACTTGATTAGGGTTTTAATTAGGGTTTTTCTTTTAATTAACTTGGATTTTAAATCGTTTACATGTATTTTACTTGATTTTGATTTTAATTAGGGTTTTTACTTTATTAACTTGGATTTTAAGTGGCCTAAGTGGATTTTGGTTTTAATTAGGGTTTTTACTTAATTAATTTGGATTTTAGGTGGCTTACATGTATTTTACTTGATTTTGATTTTAATTAGGGTTTTTACTTAATTAACTTGGATTTTAAGTGGCTTAAGTGGATTTTAATTAGTTTTGGTTTTAATTGGGGTTTTTATTTGATTAATTTGGATTTCAAATGTTTTAAATGAAATTTGTTTGGTTTTGATTTTTAATTATTGGTTTTTGCTTTGATTAGGTCAGAGTGGGTTTGTGTGGGCTTGAGTGGGCTAGGGTTTTAGTAGAGTTAGGGTTTAGGTTTGGTGGTCGCAATCAGAACATCTTTCCAGAGGAGCTTGTTGCCAAGTGACTACAGAATCGGGGTGTCTACAACAATAAAGAACAAGCGTGAGTGACAGAAGTCACCCAGCACGAACCCCACACAAAAAAACGCGTAAAACAAAACCATAATTAATTTTTTTTTAATTCATTTCTCAATCATTTTAATTAAAATCTCATAAGCTAGGCCCACACCGGCTAAAACAACAAATGAGGCTCTAGCAGCCCAAAACCTCAAGTAAGGTTCTTAATGGCCAAAACCACACATAGTGAGTCAAGAAGCCCGGTGCCAGGCAACCAACTCTGGCCACAAGTAATCCACCAAGAAGCGACCACGGCGTCTGCACTACCATGGTGAAGTCACCCTATGTAGGAGCGATCACCGTCCTGCGATTCTCTCACCTGGAGAACCCTCACAAAGCGAACTCCCTAGGAATGTAGTACTGTTTCTCAGGACGCTACCAACTACGGGGCACGTGTCCCACTCGTACTAGCCACCACAGGGTACATCTCCCCATGGCGACCTCTAGACGGTGCTCAGGAGAGAATGTCATACCTCCACACCCGACAACACCTGAGCCTCAGTGCTCACAGCGACAGTAGGAGTATCATACCTCCCCATCATGCCACAAGACACCTCAACCCGTGGACCACAACCCTAGCCTTGAGACGACAGTCAAGGAGTCTTATACCTCCAAGACCGAACGACCCTCAACCTCAGGTATCTCCGCCCCTAACCTCGACTAGGGAGACAAGCTCGACCATCTGAGAATGTTATCACAGTCCCGGGTCCCGATGACACAGTCCCATAGTGTCTCGGCCCACACACAAAAAATTATGAAAACCATTGTTTCAAAACGGCCAACCATCTCTTTTGAAAGCCATTTTATATCTTTGAAAACTCTTTCAAAACCCCGATAAAACGGCACATCAAGTGTCTCATGGGACCACCACTGACGGCCCACAATCCCTATCTCAAATGGGTAAAATAAACCAATCCGAGAAACCAACAGAAAACACATTTCATAAAACCAACTGGGCCCTGATTCAGCATGCCGAAATGGGTTCGGTATGCCGAAAATTTCAGAATCGAAAGACCAATTAGGATCAGTCGATCGAAACAAGTCAACAGTCAATACTCATGGCCAAAATTGGCAACCGAAAATGGATCGGTAGACCAAAATCTCCAGATTCAGTTGACCGTCTAAAATCAAATGACCAAAGTTTGGCCAGAGCACCGAAACTGACAGCAAAACAGTATACCGAAATGATTCAATATGTTGTTTTCTGCGAAAACCAGAAAATGGCCCGAAGCTCCACTTTTCAAAATCACTCAAATGCGATCGACAATCAGACCCCTAAACCAAGCACCAAAAATCACACATAAAACATAAGATGTAGACCCTTGAGTCTACTCTAAATTCCAACGAACAAAACCAAATCCATTCATCATGCATCAAGATATAAATTCGCAAAGACAGAAGGGTCAAGAAAACCCAAACCTCAACTATCGTCATAAAACACCATAAATACCACAATAAATTCTCATAAAATCACAATAAATTCTACAAATATAAATTTACTTAGATTTCAAGCATTCCTATCATTTTCTACCAATTTCATGCTTTCTATACATTGGTTGGAGGTGCGTACTTGAAACGAGCTCTCTGGTGATCCAACTCCGTTCTTCAGCCAACTCTAGCGACTCGATGCGTCCTCGCTGCACCATGACCTCAAGGACACCACTCCGGAGCTCCCACGACTAGCCACAAACCGCCGCACGCACCGCACATCGCCACCGACTCTCGAGCACACCAACAGGGGAGAAGGAAGAAACAGGGGAGGAGGTGGGGAAGAGACAGGGGAGAGGGAGAAAGAGGGTGGGGGTGAATGGGGAGGGTGGGAGAGAAGGAGAGGACAAGTGAGGGAGGAGAAGGAGTGATGCTCGGTGTTGGCTTTATTAGCCATATCCTAATTTTGATGATAACAAAAGACTCATGTATTGTTTGAGAATATTTCATATCTCAGTTTAGCTTAGAAGATCAATAAAGGACTCAGAAGAATCAAGCATAAAAATGGAAGATATCTGGAGATTCATGTGCCATCAAGGATCAAGTATAAAAAAAAAGATATTTGAAGATCTATGTGCCATCATGGATTAAACATAAAAAGGGAAGATATCTTAAGATCTATGTGCCATCAAGGATCAAGCATAAAAAGGAAAGATATCTGAAGATCTATGTGCCATCAACGAGAAATCAAGATGGAGAAAAAACAAGATAATTCTTTGTAATTATTATATAATTTTCTAATTATGTACTCCTAAGAAACATGTATTAATCTCCCAAACATCTCACATACCTAGAAAAATAAGAGCATTCATGAACCAAAGTAGAAAACCTTAGAAAAATCTCAAGTATAGGTCTAGGAGTAAAATCGGCATACCAAAATTGTTCGGCATACCAAACTAACCAATCGTTGCAAAAATCAGAGTAAAATTGGCATACCAAATTATTTCGGTATACCGAACCAGTTACCGTTAGAGAAAAAAATATAGACATTACACACACATTTCCCTTGGTATTTTCCTTTAAATAGGACCCTCCATTGAGCTCCCAAGAGACACATACACTAGAGCTTTATTGAGAAATCATTGTGTGAGTTTCCTAAGTCCAAAAACTAGCATTCCACTCACATCCATTGAAAATAGCTTTAAAAACATCATCAACTATAGTTCTCCCACACTTGAGCCAGAAGGATCATTTCCAACCATCAACCTTGACAAGTACTTGAGAGAAATAAGAAAAGTAAGTGTTGTAGTTTTACATTTATTGAGTCCTCTTTTCTCTAGTTGTGAGAAGAGGAACCCGCGATTTTAGCGAAGTCTTGACAAGGGTTCGTCAAGGTAGTGTAACAGCAAGATCTTGGCCCGGAACAAGATCGGAATAGGAAAATTCTCAAGAGGTTCTCGAGGAATGGACTAAGCTAGGGAGACTGAACCACTATAAAATTCTTTGTGTCTATCATTGCCTCTCATCCCCTTCTTTGTATGATTTAGTTCAATACTTAAATCCTTGTTATATTCCATTTACTGGTTATTTCCTTGAAATTGTAAAATAAGTATTTAATTTACATAATATTCTTTAATTCACTATTTACCCCCCTCTAGTGAAGCCTAAGGATCTTAACACTCGGGAGGAGGAGGGAAGATGCGCGGAGAAAAAGGAGGAGAGATACGGACGAAGGAGGTTGACAGCCACAAATATAAAGGCACTGAGGGTGGTAGTTGCATGCATGCATGCACAGTGCAACCACCAGCCTCTTGCACGAGCCAACAACCCAGTGCATCAATCACTCTCACCAACCGACCCACAAACGTGGGCCCCACATGGACCTACACTTGGGTCCACAAGCACAATGCCACAATGCATAGTGTCAACCCTGCATAGGGACACACAAATAGAAGCTGACCCACGAGACCCAAGTCCAAAATCACAGAACCACACAAACGAACCTTGGAACAGTAACACCTGTCCAGGAATAAATTCATTAAAAATGTAAATAATTAAAAAATAAATTTACGAGTGTTACATCCTAACGACTTTAAAAGAAGATTTCGCCCCCAAAATTACTAGTAGGTAAAAAGATACGGGTACTGGGCTAGGATGGTCTCCTTAGTTCCATGATGCCGCTACTGTACCAAGACCAGTGGAATCACCTTGTTCCCCAGCACCTGCTCCTTGCGGTCGACAATTTGGACGACATCCTCCACAAAGGACAGATCTTCCTAGAGCCCCTATAGTTGAACTGGGATCACATGAGATGCGTCAGCCAGACACTTCCTCAACATGGAGACATGGAATACGTCGTGCACGGACGACATCTCTGGTGGTAGATCCAACCGATAAGCAACCTCTCTGATCCTCTAGGTGATCTGGTATGGGCCAATATAGCGAGAGCTCAGCTTCCCACGCTTTTTGAACATCATGACACCCTTGGTCTATGACACCTTCAAAAACACAGTCTCCCACCAGAAATTCCAGCAATCTCCACCTCCTATCGGTATAGCTCTTCTACTGACTTTGTGCAACCAATAGCCTACTACGAATCAATTCAACCTTGTTTGCATACAGCTACACAAGCTCAAGACCAATCAACTGGCGCTCGGCCACCTCGCTCCAGCAAACCAGCGATCTGCATGGCCTACCATACAAAGCTTCGTACGACGCCATCTTGATGCTCAAGTGGTAGCTATTATTGTAGACAAACTCAATCAATGGTAGATGGTCCTCCCAACTCCCTGGTAAGTCTAAGGCACATGCTCTGAGCATATCCTCCACCATCTGGATAGTCCTCTTTGTCTGACCATCTGACTGAGGATGAAATGCTATGCTATAGTTGAGCACAGTGCCAAAGGCCTCCTACAGAGTTCTCCAAAACGTTGAGGTTAACCACGTGTCTTTGTCCGACACAATGGACACCAGAACACCATGCAGCCGAACCACCTTGGAGACATACAACTCCACTAGACAATGCTTTAGAAGCTTCACCCAAATAGTCAGGAAGTGAGCAGACTTGGTTAGCTGATACACGATCACCCACACGGTGTCATTCTTCCTCTAAATCCACGGCAAACTAGTCACAAAGTCTATGGAGATGTGCTCCCACTTCCACGCAAGAATATCCAATGGCTGCAAGGTCCCTCCAGGTCTCTAGTGCTCTGCCTTGACCAGCTGATAAGTTGTACACCTCGCCACATGGTCAGCAACATCCCTCTTCATGCCAGGCCACCAAAAGTTCTACTTCAAGTCTTGATACATCTTCGTACTCCTAGGATGAAAAGTGTACCTAGACCGATGCGCTTCATCGAGCAATCTCTACATGGCCTCCTCATGTTGGGGCACATACAAATGCATATCATACCTCAACTCTTCATATGCCCCAACAGAGAAATGAGGCTCTCCACTAGTCTCCAGCTTCTCCAACACAGCCTAAACAAACGTATCTAGCTACCGACAGGCGATAATAAACTCTACCAGCTTAGGGCGAATAGACAGGTTGGCCACCAAGGCACCAACCATCCCCTGAGCTTGCCGCTTCAGCCTGCAGCTCGCCAGATCCTCCAGCATGGTCCACTCCTTGACCATCAGGCTCGTCATCATGTGCGTACGTCAACTCAAGTCATCGACAACCACGTTGGCCTTGCCAGGGTGGTAGGACAGGCTGAAATCATAGTCCTTCAGATACTCCACCCATCGACATTGCCTCAGGTTGAGGTTCCTCTATGTGAAGATATACTTCAAGCTCTGCAGTGAAGACCTCAAACTGCTCCTCATACAGATAATGTTGCCAAAGCTTAAGAGCGAACACTACAATAGCCATCTCCAAATTGTGGGTCGGATAGTTCTTCTCATGGTCCTTCAGCTGGCGAGAAGCATATGCGATGACATTGTCATGCTGCATCAGAACACACCCCAACCCAACACCACTAGCATCACTATACACAATGAAGCCACCACTACCAGTCAACACAGGAGCAGAAACCAGACGAGATTTCAAGTCTTGAAAACTTGGCTCACAATTCTGGTCCCAATAAAATGGAACTCCCTTCCTAGTCAACTCTATCAAAGGCGCAGCTATGGAGGAAAAATCCCTGATAAACCTCCTATAGTAGCCCGCCAAACTCAAGAAACTTCTGATCTCCGACACAGTCCTGCGTTACTCCCAACTGCTCACTGCCTCGACCTTGGCTGGATCCACATTGATGCCTTCTTTAGAAATCAAATGGCCAAGGAACATGACTTCCCTTTGCCAAAACTCACACTTGAAGAACTTAACGTACAGCTGATGATGCCTCAAAGTATCCAAAATTGCCCTTAACTGCAAAGCGTGAGTCTTAACGTCAGGGGAGTAGACCAACACGTCATCAACAAAAACCACAATGAATTGGTCCAAAAAAGGGTTGAAAATCCTGTTCATCAGATCCAGAAACGCAGCCGATTCATTTGTCAAGCCGAAAGGCATGATCGTGAACTGCCCGTACCGCATCCAGAAAGTAGTCTTCTAAATATCTGAGTCTCGTTAGGGCTGGCAATGGGTCGGGTCTGGACCCAGGACCCGTGGGTCTAGACCCATTAAGTATGGGTCTAGGTCCTGAAAATGAGACCCATGGACCCGTGGACCCAGACCCGCTAGATACGCTCATTTATTGGGTCGGGTCTGGGTCTAAAAATACCCAAACCCGTGGACCCGATTTATTTATAATATATTATAATTAAATATAAAAAGTAATGTATAATATTTACATTATATATATAATATATATTACTCTACTCTTAAATCTCATTCTCTTTAAAGTCTAAAATTTATATGGTGTATGCACATTGATGGAAAATTGTTGTATGGACATTGACAAAGTTAATTTATTGAAGTTAAATATATTTATTTATGTGTTG
>JAMKQA010002492.1:0-16590 GCA_024699735.1 Posidonia australis
AATGGTCTATGTAATATACATCCAACCCACATATTCATTGCATGAAACACAAGGAGAAAGAGAAAAAAACATGATCACACATCTCAATCTAAATAAACTTCATCTCTACCCTAGATCTAGAAGATTAGCCAAGCATGATAACATAAAACATTACAATAAAATAAGGCGAAGAAGGAGAAAGAGAAGACATAATTAAATAAAAAAACTTTTTATTGAAGGGAACCTGAGATTACACTGTTGATCTTCAAGATCTCCCAAAATAAGAAGAAAAGAAAGAGAGTCTAAAACCTTCCTTCCTTCCTTGGGCTCCATAGATATACATAAGGAGTCCTTTTATAGGCTTACAATAACTTGCTTATGTCAGAGACAAATCTGAATACAAAATTTAATCTTGAATTTTGAATACAAGATATTTACAAGTGAGAATCTTATCCAAAGAAGACCAAGTCAAGAGTATCTAGTGCAGGCATTGGGAGACGTTGGATTTGCATCTAGACACTTGGGAGGGGTCCATGTCATCTAGGATCTTCTTTGACTTTTTCCATAGTTTGACTGATATTTTACTAGTATTTAGGCACATGGAAAATGTGTGTTTGACCTCTTCACATAGCTCTAGAATTTTCCAAAAAAATCTCTTCTTTTCTGGCACAATTATTCTTTTCCCCCTTATTTTTTGTAGATTCTTTCTAAGTCCTCAAGTTCTGCAAAATTAGCACAAAACACCTTGAGTAATATTATTTATATACAAAATAGACAAATATGGGAATACAATAAGCATGAATTATGAGTTAATAAACTGGCCACCATAGGGTACGCCTCCTCACGACATCCTCCACACACGGTACTCATGAGGGAGTATCATACCTCCACACCCGACAACACCCGAGCCTCAGTGCTCACAGCGACAGTAGAAGCATCATACCACCCCGTCATGCCACAAGACACCTCAACTCGCAGACCACAACCCGAGCCTTGAGACGATAGTTAGGAAGTCTCATACCTCCAAGACCCGACGTCCCCTAGCCTCAGGTATCTCAGTCCCCAACCTCAAATAGGCATTTGCACCCAACCACCCGAGAATATCGTCACATTCCCTGGTCCTAACTACACAGTCCCATAGTGTGTCGGCCTGTACACAAAAAACCAAGAAAAATCATTTTCCAAAACAAGCCAACCATTTTCTTTTGAAATCATTTTCAAAACCATTTTATATCTTTGAAAACACTTCCAAAACCTCGACAAAACAGCACATCAGGCGTCCCGAGGGACCACCACTGACGACCCACAATCCCATCTCAAAGGGACAATACAAACCAATCCAGAAAATCCTTGGAAAATCACATTTATAAAAGCATTTGGGCCCTGATTCGTCATACCGAAAAACAAGTTTGATATGTCAAAAATCCCTGGTTCGGTAGACCGATTTGGATTGGTCGACCGAATCAGGTCAACGGTCAACACTCAGGCCAAAATCGGTATACCGAAAAAGGTTCGGTCGACCGAAATCCACTAATTCGGTCGACTATCAAAAATCGGACAACCGAACTTCTACTAGAGGACCAAACTAATAGAAAAACGACATACTGAAATGGTTCGATATGCCGATTTCTATGAAAACCAAAAAAAATGGTCCAAACCGTACTATTCAAAATAGCCCAACTGGGACTGACGATCGAACATCCAAAACCAACACCAAAAATCTTGCATAAAACTTAAGATGTAGACCCTTGAGTCTACTCCAAATCCCAACAAACGAAACCAAAAACCGTTCACCATGCATCAAGATATAAATTCACAAAGGCAGGAGGGTCAAAACAACCCAAAACTCAACTGCCGCCAATAACACCCATAAATGCCTCAATAAATACTTATATAATCACAATAAATTCTAAGAATGTAAATTTACCTAGATCTCTTGCAATCCTATCAATTTCTGTCATTTTCATGCTTTCTATACATTGGTTGGAGGTGCATACCTGAGAAACGCGCTCCGACGATCCTCCAGCTGACTCTGGCGATGCCACGCGTCCACGGCCACTCCACGACCTTGGGGACGCCTCACTAGAGCTCCGTGCACCATTGCACACCGCTGTCGTCCCTTGAGCACACCGAACAGAGAGGAAGATGCAGGGGAGAAAAAGGGGAGGGAGAGTGAGGGAGATAGGAAGGAGGGGGTGAATGCAGGGAGAGAGAAGGAGTGAAAGGGGGAGGGAGAGAGATGGCGTGCTCGGGACGGTGAAGTGAAGGGGAAAGAGGAGGAGAGGAAGGGTGAGTTGTGGTCGTGCTCGACATGCATGGGCTTATAAAGCCATGCAAGGTGGTAGCTGCACGCGTCCACAACCGCACGTCCTGCCTACCCACAAACCCGCATGAGCATACCCAACTCACACTTCCAACTCGCTCCCACCAACCGGCCCACGAACGTGGGCCCCACATGGACCCACACCCAAGCCCCACACGCATAGTGCCAAACCACGTACAGGGACACGCAACAGAAGCCAGCCCACGAGGCCCAAGCCCGAAAGCACAAAACCACACCAACGAGTCTCGAAACAGTAACATCCATCCAGGAATAAATTCATAAAAATGTAAATAATTAAAAAATGAATTTTACGAGTGTTACACATACAACATTCACATGCCATCGCATCGCATAGCATTACATTGCATGCCTCTATTTCCCATCCTCACTTGACTTCACATCGAACAGACGAAGTCCCGCTTGTCCTAGATTCTAGTGCCAGATGGACGGGATCCTACTGGCATCTTTCGCACGACTTCATTCTAGATGGATGAAATCCTGCTTGTCCTGGATTTTAGTACCAGACAAGCAAGATCCATTCAACATCAGCATCTAATTAGCATCAATCTCAGCCTCAGCAGCAATCTCAGCATTAGCATCAGCATCCACCTTTGCATCTGCGTCATGCATGGGCCACGAATTGTGACTTTCGATGTATCCACCTAATAAATGACTCAAGGCCGATAGAAAAAACTAGCCTCCCGTGGACTCAGGTGGGTGTCTTGTCAACTTTGAGCATCAGTCTCGATTCTCTCAATCTCGCTCAAAGAAAGGCATCTGTAGACACCTTGGTTTTGTGTCGCCAATTGGTGGACCCTTCCAAATGGATATACTAGTCACGATGGACTAAACCAAATCCCTAAGACCAAATTAACACCCCCAGAATCCAACCCAACACCTAAAACCATTCCAGCATCATAGGCCATCACCATACCACAAGTCCAAGGCCCACTGGTTGCTCAAACACCCTGGAAATGGGTCCAAAACCCAACAAACTCTGTCCTAGTGGGACCACGTATCGATACTGTGGACATGACGCCCAGGTAGGGTGTGCGGAATCTCTGGGTCAATGGTGACGCAACTTGATCAATCAACCTATTCACCCCATGGATCATTGGTCCAAGCCTTGCATTGGCTTGCATGGGTTTGGACATGTACTTGGATGTACCATGAGCCCCCACGTCCCTTCTCCACCACCAAAACCCTAATTCTATCCTTTAAAACCAATCTTCATTGCTCAATTCAAAGGGATTTTCATCTAACATCTCCCATCCAAACCCTAGTCCTATATAAACCCATTCTCCATGGACTAGAGGAGGAAGATTGACCTAGCTGTGCATGGATTTTGGTATTATTTGTGTGAATTTGAAGTAGACACGAGGGTCTATAACATATGTTTTATGTGGATTTTATAGTGGTTGTTTAGTAAGTCCACCCCTCACTCCCATTAGAGAGAAGAGTTGGACAAAGGTTTGAGGCTGTTTTTTGGTTTCACAGAAAACGACATACCGAACCATTTTGGTATGCAGTTTTTCTATCAATTTTGGTCCTCCTAGGCCTAGTTCAATCAGTCGAATCCCTTCAGTCTTCCATTCCAAGCCTTGAGTGTTGACCATGCTCTGATTTGGTCCATTCATTAAGTGATATTCTTCTCGGTATTTAAGCACGTGGAAAATGTACATTTGATGACTTGACGTAGTTTAGAATTTTCCATGGAAGAAAAATATCTTCTTTTCTTGCACAATGATTCTTTTTTCTTCTTTTTTTCTAAATTCTTTCTAGGTTCCCAAGTTTCTGCAAAATTTGCACAAAACAACTCAAGTAATATTATTTATATACAAAAATAGATAAATATGAGAATAAAATATGTATGCATTATAAGTTAATCAAACACCCTCATACCTATCTTTTGCTAGTCATCGAGCAAAACTGACTCTAACATAAAAAAGAAAAGGAAATCCTAACTCACTTTTGCAGGAATCGCGATTGCACTTAGCACGTGCAACAAACCTTTAAACCCCTAGGTTGTCCTAACAAACGAGTGGTTTCTCATGAGAGTTTGCAGCGGATTTACCCACAAAATCCTAGAAGAAAAACGGTCAAGGAATAAAGAAAGTGAAAAATAAATGAAAAGAAAAATCTACAGTATCCACATTAACCTACTCAACTAAAAAGATTTAAAGTTTCTAAGTGTCTTAATTCTCTGATTTAACCTTTATTGAGAACCCTCATCTAGCCATCATAGAGACTTTATCTTATTTTTCACATCATCTTCTTAAAAATTACTCATATGTACATTGTGTTTGTGAAATAGACGTTAGCATAGGTTTTCAAGCCTAATCTTAATACCTTAGCAATTTTATTTCATTCCCTAGTGTCTTGCTTTCTTAGACTTTATTCTTAGCTACCCATTTAACGAGCTTTAGGTCAATAGATCCCAAACTAGATGGTTTTAAGTCATCAAATATGAAGACACCCCTAAGGACTTAATCACTCGAGTAGCTAAGACCTCAAAGACAAGACTTTTTTTTCTTTTATCCTTTAATTACCTTTTTACGTGAATACTAATGCTTACTGAGGCATGATACCGAGTTACTCAATGATTATTGGATTAATTTTTTTTCTCCTCTTATCATCTTTTTATGTGAATACCAATGCTTACTGAAGTACGATACCCAGTTACTCAATAATTAGAGGGTTTTTTTGTATTGCTAAGGTGTTTTAGGTCTTTGTTTGTTCCCCATAGCTATGGACTAGAGTGACAGTGCATGATAATGTACATATGAGTTATCAATATTTCAAATGATTCTATTTTTCAAATTTTATTTCTACTCCTTCAATCATAAGGTTCTCAATTATTCAATCTTACCTTGAATTTCAAACCTTAGGTTACTAATTTACTCCTAATTGATTAGACTAATGTGAATAGTTCCTAAATTTTTTCCTTTTTTTTTGAAGAAGAAGAAGAAGAAAAATGGAAAGACATAAAAATTCTAACTAAAGAAATTGGAAAAGACACAAAGATGACTCTAACTAATGAAAACGACACAGAGAAGACTCCTCCCACACCTAAACCATGCATTGTCCTCAATATATTTAATAAATATAATTTGATCAATGAATTTAAATGAAACAAGGACAATGTTACCTAATTAGAGATGAAGTACTCTTGCAGCTAAGAGAGAAAAAACTATATACACATTTACAAAATTTACAACAATTTAAGTTTCATGATTTAGGTTGAGGCCTAGTCTTCCAAACTTCTTCCCTCTTTTTCAAAAACCATTTCAGTTCATCCTTAGTTAATTCAGAAATATTCTCCTCTATAAATGAGGTTATAAAAGCTCCATATTCCTTATATGCATTTTGAGTCCATGTGTAACACCCTTGCGCTACACAATAGTACAAATATTACTCAAGTAATTTAGTAAATCAAAATTAACAAAATAAGCAATTAAATAATCAAGACTAACTACCCAGAACTGTGTGTGGCAAAGTGACTCCGAAAATTTTGCACTAGAACAAGACTGCACCTCCAACTATGCACCTGTGATAAAGCAATAAAAACCACGCATGAGTGACATCATTATCACCTAGTACATGCCTCAAAACCAAACCAACAAAAGACCCTAAGCCTCTATAAAAAGTCCAAAGAAACACAGTTACCGAAAAATCGACACTGCAATTCGAAAAATCGTTTATAAATCATGTCCTTTAAAAACTTTATTATACTTTCTCTTTTAAAAACTCATACACATTTGCAATTCATTTTCATGCATTTCAGTAAGCAGTTTCTCATCTAGAATCCAACCCAAAACACCATTCATTTCATATCTCAAATCACAACAAACCCACAACTGGAAACTAGCACAAACCACGTATAATTCTCAATCCGAAACAAAACCTATCGTATCACTCTAGCCACAGGTGACTGATTTAGCCATAAGCAATTGGCGAGACTCCATCCCTGTCCACACTACACTGTCGTGGTGAACCACTCCGCACAAGAGTTTAACCACCTCGACAATAGCCTCAAGTAGGGTACCACATCGATACAAATACGGGGTGCATCCTCAAGACGCTCCTAGTGCCCGAGCACCTGGGGACTCTAACTCCAGACTCAACCAGCACCGGCACTAAGGGTAGTCTAAGTCTACTAATACCCGAATTCCTATAGTACCACAACAGTCACGAGGCTCACTCTTCGGACCAAACTTGGCAACTACGACCTAGGACGCGTCTCCAACCACACAGAGGTCTCAATTCCCCTTGTCGATACAGTATTTCGGTTCATGTGGTTTCTACAAAACCTCAAAATTCTCTTTTCAAAACATATGTAGCTTCCTTTTAAAAACTCTCTTTTAAAAACCATTTTTCAAAAATCATTTATTGTCCTCAAAAAATCATTTTCACATTTATTTACTCATTTATTGGCTTACAATCATTTTTCAAGCATTTCCCACTCATTATAGGAAATCATCATCTCCATATTCATTATCCATGTATTTTTCATGTATTTCATATGTATTTAACATTATTTTATTCTCAAAACCCATTGAAAACAGGTATTTCTATTTACTAGGTACTATAGCCAGCACTGGCCAACTACACCAGTCACACGTGCAGCATCTCCACGCCTCTAGGATCCGTGACCTTGTCGCACTTCGAACTTGTGCTAGAAGAATCCACCTTCCAATCGTGCCAAATGTTTTACAGATAAAAACTAGAAACTCAAAACATGTTGAACTCAACCAAAATTGGCAAAAAACTTCATAAAAACATCAATAATTCACAGAACCTTCAGGGATCATTTCTAAACATTCAGAACAAGTATATCCTCATTCTCATGTATCCTTTCATTAAAATCTCAATAAACTCATACATTTCTTTATCCATTAACTAAAATCTTAATAACTCATATTAATCTCCAGTAAATCATAAAATCCAACATAAATAGGGATTTCTCATGTATTCCATGCATGCCATACTAATCTACCCATTTTAATCCATTTTTTTAAACATGCTATGAAGGGAGAAAAATAGGGAACACGTACACAATGATAATTCTCATGATCCCTCCTTCTCTGATGAGCTTCCAATGAGCTCCTCTGGCGTCTACACTTAACCGACGACTCGACCACCACCTCAGACCTCTAATGGCGACTCCGATAGCGACGGCTCACCAGTGACTGACCTCTCTACTCAATTCTCTCCCACTCTCTACTCTCTCTCTCTTTCGTTTTCCTTTCCTTCCTTTCCTCTAGTTTTCCAACGCAAGAGGCCATGGATTTTAAACATCCATGCAGCATCTTGGTCAAGAAGGGGGCTCGACTCACACCACTAATACTCGCTATTCCTCTACACCTAGTGAACTCGCCTACTAGGTCTGGCTAGTCTTCTCGCCTACATTACCTGCCTATACCGTTCACCTGACTCTTATTGAATAGAGCTAGAGAGAAAACAAGAGCCCAAATCATGAAAACCATTCAAAAATGCAACTCAATCACCAACACACATTCCCATAGCCACAAGGAATCAAATTCCAGAGCGCAAACATAGATTTCCATTATTATTAACTAAATATATCATCTTTGGTACAACCCTAGATATTACACCATGGTTGGATATCTATGTACGATAGCGTATGAGCTGATTTAGTGACAGGATCTGAATAATGAGGTGAAATGTAGATAGTGGAACCAATGGGTTTGTCATTAGATGAAAAAGATGGTTCGAGTGGGGGCTCATGAGAGATAGGAAGAGGTTCAATTCCAACATTGACTATTTGTTGATGGACCTTCTCAGTATGCTTCTCTACTTGGACCTTTTTACAGTTGTTGGAATTCTTAGTCTTCAACTTAGCCTTAGTTTTGGGTCCAAGTCCCAAATGTAAAACAATAGGATTTTCAAGGGAGTGCTTGGATTGATTATCTATTTTGAATACATTAAGTTCTACCGTCATGTTCCCAAATGTGAGCTTCAACATATCATTCCTACAATTGATCAAGGAATTGGATGTTACTAGAAATGGTTCACCTAAAATGATAGGTATTTGACCCTTAAGGTTTGAGATAGGCTGAGTTTCAAGAACAATGAAATCCATAGGATATATGTGTAGATATTCCATTTTCGCATGTCTCAGAGTTCATAGAGGATAATAACCTTTGTGGCGCCCAAGATCACATGACTAAGGAATTATAATAAATTTTCCATATTTTTCATGATTTCTTTAAAGTCATTCTTGATTTTACATATTTCAAGGTTGTTAGTTGTGGCAAAGCTAACACACTCAAACTAGTAGTAGGTTTAAGCCCCTTGAACATTTTCGATGCGAGTTATCAACTGTGGTAGAGGTGGCACTCCTGCATCACTCAAATCAGTAACAAATTTACGCATTTGACCATTAAGAAGATGTTTTTAAGATTTTATAGAATTTCTGAAGTTTTCGGGACTTTTAGAACATTTCTGTGGAATAAGATAAAAGATAGAGGGTAAAATGTAAAAGACTAGACTATTGCCTATTTAACTGGCCACATGAATAGGAGATTAGAATCTTGGCATATCTCTCTCATGTAATTTGTCATTCCAGGCCTTAATATGATATATGGGATATTTATAAATATTATTATGATTTTTTCCATAATTATTATGATTTCTATAATTTTCTAACATTTAAATATTTATGCATATTATATAAATCATTATAAACGCCAATTGAATTCGGAAAATTATTGAAATTTGGATGACTTGATAATTGAGATTACTTATCTTTATTTTTACCAAAAATGAGATTTTTATGATAAGTTATCACATTTTAATGTTATAGCTTATATTTAATTCAAGATAATGCTAAAAAAATAAAGATAATGTCCAAAATATCTCAATGATTGTCAATCTATTTTAAATCAAATATATCCATGATTTTAAACATATTTTTCTTGTAATTATTGGAGATTTAAAATTTTCAAAATTGATTTTTTTAACCTTTTAAGTTTAAGTTGAATTTGGAATTATTTTAAAATCTTTCTATTACAAAGGCAATTTTGAATTATCGATTTGGTCGTTACTTGATGATAGATTTGCATAAAGATATTTTGTAACACTTGGGCCTGATTATCCAATTACTATAAAAACATGAAATTAATTGTAATATTTGCATATGTTTTATTAATAGATAATCTGATATTCTGATATTGTTGTGTGTGTGTCTCTCTCTCTGTGTAACTGAATATTGGTCCCTGATTATGTGGTTTTTGGCATTGTGGCCATGTGTGGGGGACCTGGGTTGGATCTTGGTCAACTAGAGCACTGTGCTCGTCGATTCGTGTGCCCGTCTTCTTCCTCTTTCCCTTCTTCTTCCACTACTTATGCTCCCTACATCATAGTTTCTTCGTCTCGTCCCTTCACACCAGACCTAGTGGTAGGTTGAGCAGCTATAAAGATAGCAGGAGGTGGGGGAGATAAACGGGGAGGTAGTGGTATGGCACCCAAGGCATCAAACCAAAGGGGAGGTGTGAGAGACGGAGCCAAAGAAGAGAGAAAGGGGGGCCAGAGAAGGCGGAGAAAGACTGTGTGAGCCAAGGGTTGGAGCTTGCTAGAGATGTACCATGGGAGAGAGAGAGAGCTTGCCGAAATTGCTTGGGCTCGCTAGAAAAAGGTACACAATCCTATCTCTCTATCCCTCTTTGTTCTAGGGTTAAATGCATGAAAATAGTGAATAATGCCTGAAAAATCATGATAAAATGATAGAAATGATGGAAATGAGAAGAATGTCACGAATGTGTAGAGATCATGCTAGTTTGTGTAATTTTTGTGAGTTTTTATATTGAATTTCGAATGCATGCTACACTGGCTTCATATGTGTTTCATGCCTTTGTGATTATTTTTAGAACAGCATACTTAATGGATTTGTGAATGGATTGAGGAGTTTTGAAGTAGACTTAAAAGTCTACACCCTATGTTTTATGCTAATTTATGAGATGTGTTTGATAGGTCTACTCCTCACTCCCAATAGGGAGAAGAGTCGAGCCGCAAAGAATGTGTCATTTTCTATGAACGTAGAAAATAGCATACCAAATTGGATTCAGTATGCCATTTAGCTATTGTTCACGGGAAATATAATAGAAATTTGGACGACCAAAGGATTTTGGTCGCCTAAAACAAGGGTTTTCGAACAACCGTTCTAAGTTTCAGTCAATCGATCTGGGTGTCTGATGCCTAGTTTGGTCTATCAATCTGGTTGGGTCTGTCGAACTAGGCCCCTGGACCAAATGATGAAATGAGTATATGAAGGTTAAAAATATGGGTTTAAATGATTGATTGACATGTGTTAATGATGTTTTCCCCATATAGAAGGCATGGTGGAATATGGAATTTAATCAAATGAATTTGAATGATGGTTTTACATGATTTTGGGCATGAGACCCAATAAGAGTTGAGAATGCATGGCTTTATGTGGTTTTTGAGTTTGGGATCCAAGTGAAGGGTCAGTTTTGCATGGAAGTGATTTCCTACTATAAAAAGAGAATGAGTATGGTTTTGAAAAGAAAACCCAAATGTTTTAAAAAGACAATGAAGGTGTGTTTTGGAGCCACGAGGTTTGGTGTTGGCAATTTGGTATAGAACCAATTGTCAGATACAACCGTGGTTACCTGTACAAATCGACAAGGGTTTGATGTCGGCAATTTGATATGGAACTAATTTTCAGACACGACTGTGGTTGTCGAGTTTGAGTCGATGTAGGCTGGGCCTAGGAATATGAAACCTGGGTGTCCAACTCACCGAAAGGGCATCAGAAAAAGATGTATCCCCGTCCATATAAAAAGATTGCTAAGGCCTGTTGGTCGGGGCAGTGTCCTCCAGTATGGGGAATTTCACCGCGGTAGTGCAGGAAGGTAAGGGAAAGGATGTTCTCACCTACTGCTAGTGTGTCTAGTTACCTTTGATCAAGGTAACACCAATAAGAAAAGAAAATGTAAAGTGTGTGATTTAAGCTAGAATCAGACATAATGTTTTGGCCTAAGGTTTTAGTCAAATTCTAGCAATAAATGAGAATTGTGATTTAAACTAGTTACCAGCCATTGCGTGGTTTTGTTTTTGAGCCTTGCGAGGCCTTGTGGTTTTAGGCTACATCTGGTCAAGAATGTGGATTTCTCAGAATGCATAAAAGGTTTAAAAATGCATGAAACTAAGGAAAATAGATGGTTTTAAAAGAGCATGGTTTTGGATAGAGATTCCAAGTACTTACAAAGAAAAAATAGGTGTTTTCAAATGGATTTTGGGAACCATGTTTTATAATAATCGAGATTTGCGTTTTCTCACTGTTTGTTGTGGCTTTTACGTGGGGCACGTACTAGGTGACTTAGATGTCACTCATGCGTGCTTTGTTTGGTTTTCAGGTGCAAGTTGAGGTGTAGTCCAGTCCCGTGTCCGAGTTTAGAGCCATTAGACGGACATTGATCTGTGTTTGCTAGCCTTAGGTCGTTACAGTTATTTTATTGTTGCCGTAATTATTGTTTTTGCTTATGATACTGTAGTTTTGGTAGCATGCTTGGGTTTGGGGCGTTACAAACATTAGGGATCTTAATTTTCAAATTTATTCCTTTTCATTTCTTGGTGCTATTTTTACCAATGACTAGATTTTGTCGCTTGTCATACAAGCGACGAGATATAATAAGGGATGTTATGCTATATTTGCGAATTTGATACTGGCCATTGAACTTTCACTCGTCATTGAAGAGATCTAGATCCCTAAAACTCAATAAATAGACCCCTTAGGTCAAGAGTTCAAGGAGGGACACTTTCAAAATCCTAGGGAGAAACACTTTCAAAACCCTAGGGAGATGCATTTTAAAAATCCTAAGGAGCCAGCTCAAATCCTAAAGAGAAATCCTGAAAGAGAGAGAGAGAGCTTCAACCCCTCCTTCATGTCTCAGTCCCCCATGGAAACCTAGATCCCAGATATCCTTCTGTCCAAGCCAAAGCGCACTCCATAGCTCCATCAGGTCTCCACTTCCTCATCCACTTCACAGCGTACAAGGGTGAAGGGAGTATTCTTCCAATTATTACATTTCTTTTAAACATAATTCCATTGCATGACATAGATTAGCCCATGGCATATGTATGCGGGGACCATCCCCGGTTAGTATTAGTTTATGATTCATGTTGTTCATTTTTATAGCTTATGATTCATGTTGTTCATTTTTATCTTTCTGATTTTGTTTACTACACCTAGTCTAATCTAGATTTTCTCTTTTTTGTTGTTTACTTTGAAAGGAAGTAATACTAAATAGCATGAGGACGCCACTGGACGACATCCTACCGTCGATTCAATGAACCGAGAACCCACATCCATCCCTCATCATCTCCCACAAGGTGCCTTGTCAACCAGCAAAAGCAAATCGGCAAGTGGCGATCACAAAGGGCGTCGAAGTGCATGGACACAACGACGATCCTCATCAACACCTCATTCCCCATCCACAATATGAATCCCCCAATCTTCACAAGGACATCTTCTACTATCCCCATAGGCTTTTTGATGGACCTATTTGCTACTTGTATTGTAACAGAAGTAAGCTTGAGTTCTCCTAATCCTAATTGCTTGTAGACAATGTAAGGAATTAGGTTGATGCCTGCACCTAAGTCTAGGAGTGCATTATTAATAATAGAATTTTCAATGACACAAGAAGCAATAGGACAACATAGGTCCTTCTGCTTCGTTGGCATTGGGCTAGTCAAGATGGAGCTGACATTGGCAGCGAGAAATGCCTTCTTTGGCACTTGGGTTGTTTTCTTCTAGGTACGTTGGTCTTTAGATATTTTGCATACGTGGCACCTGTTCGATCACATCTAAAAGCAGAATGTTAACTCTAACTTGCTCAAATATTTCGCTAACCTTATCCATGTTAGCTGTTTTCTTAGACCTGAATCTATTTGGAATGATACTTTTGGCTAGATGGGTTGACTTGACTCAATAATTAAGGACTCTTCAGACTGACTTGGAATGGCTTAATCATTGGGACTTGAGTTACATAGTGGATCCTTCTGAGTCAAATCAGGCATGACAACATGGTTGTTAACATGTTTTCCAAATTTTAAAGAGATGACTAAGTTTACTGTATATGTCTGGAAATCATTAAGCATATTAACGTGATGGGTCTATTGGAATAGATTTGGATTTTGGCCCTTTGGATTCACCTCAGGTTGGCTTGGAAACTTTCCTTTCTCCCTCTCTCCAATAGTGGTTGCTATCTAACCCATCTGCATCTCTAGACAAGCTATGGCTTGGGAATTGGTTATGAGAGATTAACCCGTGGAACTCATGAAACTATGTGTGGCCCTAACAAATGTCCCCAAACTCTTTTTTAAAGAATTGATCTTTTTATCTTTAAAGCTTAGTGGTTGAAAGGTGGATTGACTTGTGGACCCTGACTGTAATAAGGTTTAGGCTAATTGGGACCTACTTGATTCAAATTGGGCCTAATTTGATTTGATCCTTGGGTCCATGAAAAATTGGGATGATTTTTCTATCCAAGATTGTAAGTGGGGGCATATGGATCATGACTTTGCTTTTGAAAGGCCACATTGACTTGCTCAGGTTCATTAACTATTTGGCTCATGAATGGACATTCTTCAACAAGATGATTAGATGCTTGGTATTTAGTGCAAATAAGGTTGGATTGTGAAACATGACTCACAAGGGCATTATTTTGAAACTCAAGGGCTTCAATTCTACATATCAAGGTAGCTATTTTGCTTGATCAACAACGAATGTTTCTACTACATGCTTGCCTCAGAGGGTGTAGCAGTATCACTAGTGGTTTCCCACTAAACTATTTTCTCAGCTATCTCTTCTAAAAATGCTCAAGCCTCTTGTTCACTTTTTCCCATGAAATTCGTTTGATACATAGACTCCAACAATGTCTTAGAAGAATAATTTAGCCCTTCATAAACAATTGGACACAATCTCCACTTTTCGACTCCATGGTGTGAGCATTGAGCAAAAAGATCTTTAAAGCTCTCTAGGTATTTCCAAAATGGTTCAGAATCTACTTGCTTGAATTCATTAATTTATTTCCTAAGTTATTGGGTCTTATGATGTGGAAAATATTTCTTTAAGAAAACTTTCATAAAATCATTCCATGTGCTTATTGAATCAATGAAGAGACTATGTAACCACTTTTTTGCCCCATTCTTAACTGCAAATGATACGAATCTCAATTTGATTGCATCATCAGATAACTTTTGTAACTTAATCGTTACACTTACTTTCTCAAACTCCCTAACAAAAAGATAGACATCCCTTTCTCCACTAAATTTAGGCAACATACTAATGTAGTGGGTTTTAAGCTCAAAATTATTGCCATTAGGTGCAAACATTCTAATGCATGAAGGTTGGGCTATTTTAACGGAATCGCATCTATCCTAAAGGGATTGTTGATTGATTATTTCATATATCTTAATATCTTTAATATCAATTTTAAAACACTCAAAAGGGTTGGGCTCTAAACTAAATAAACGATGGGTGTGGTCTCTAACTCTAATTGGCTTGCATAAACTAACTCAACTTGATGGACTAACGAATCCTAAATTAGATGAGAATCTAGATAGATGAAAATATACCTAAATCTAAAGATAGATGAGGGACGAATGGACACTAACCCTAATCTAAACACATAAGGCACAAAAAAATTCTAACTCTAAGGTTGACATAAAAATCTAAACACCTCCTAACTTTAAAGTTGGCCTTCAAGAATATCAAACTCAAAAATCTCAAACCTAATTGGCCAGGTAAGTGGAGGAACGTGGGAGGCTCTCCGTGCTTTTGCAACGGACCTAATTAGAGAACCACCTTCCTTTTAAGGCATAGTAGCCTGTAAACCACTTGCCTAGACACCAAAACGGTAAGAAAATTCCAAATTTGATTCTCTATTAAGCTTCCTTTCCTAATTGAGGTCGAAACCTTAGCGGCCGATGTCTAATTAATTTTAAATTAAGCTCAAGGTCAATGCAATATGTGGTTGGTTGTTTGTGGGTCATGGAAGGGTGGTAAAAACTCCACCTTATCTTGATTGAGTTTTTGCCCTTAAAAATATATTAATATGAAATACAACACCCAATTAAGCAATAAACAAGTTATGAAATCCTAAATCTATATGCTCTCTTATGCACAGAAAATGAAGAAAAAGAAGACTCACCTTGATTCTCCTGCACTCTCCAACAATTAATAAAATTAACTGAATATAAATACAGGTAAATTAGTAAACATGCAATCCTTTATAATGAATGACTTAAACAGGAAAGTATAGGTTTCTAATCTTGTAATGATGGATTTTCTTTAATGTTCAAGTTTACACGCATTTTAATTAATGATCAGAGAATAATATTAGAAATTGACTATAGATATATATTGAAAAGGTTAAAACAAATCGACCTGCGAAAATTGACAATATCTATGAAAAATATGGGCGCCTTCTAGGCATCCGTACAGTTTTTCAATGCCTCCTAAGCGTCTGTATAGCAGCAAAATCTTTCAAAATTCTTCCTACATGCTGTTTTTCTCTTGTGTTATATCCTACAATCTTGAATTTCCAAAATAGAAATTCGATACTGCAAACACGACTCAAGACAGACTTTTGATGCAAGACTTGACATGACAACCCCTATGTATACCTAAATTAAAAATAATCCGAATAATCATAATCAAAACCCAAAAAATACAACAAGTTTCTAACAACACCAAAAACTTGATGTGTATATGTTTTACTAAACCACAAGAGAACGGTGTACTATGCAGTACATATACAAGTACGAGTCGATCCCACATATACAGAGACTTTTAAAACTTTGACTATGAAATGCGAATTAGAAAAGTATGAGAGATGATGATGGATTATATTTAAAACTAAATTAGAAGAAAGGAATCACAAAGTGACTATCAATAGTAGAAAACACATCTAGAGTTTCTATTCATTAGATCATAGTGGATCATGCAAATATTTACTTCATCTCATCTTTCACAACAAGTTCGAATTATCAAAGATTATTATTAAACAAGAATAATGCATGAAGATGTATCACCAACTATGCAATATCAAGATCTAACATATCAATAACATGAATAAATCATAAAGAAACATGATTTTATGTTGATCTATCATGATGCATGTTAGCATAATATATCAAGATAAAAAGATATATGAAACATTTCTTATTTCTAAAAAAAATTCATTAAGTATAAACCATGAGAATACGTGATTAACAATGATCTATCAAAATATAATTGCAAA
>JAMKQA010002495.1:0-24253 GCA_024699735.1 Posidonia australis
GTAGCATTTGTTTATCTCTTTTGGAAAGTCGTGGGGCAGGTAATGGAAAGAGGGAGATGGGAAAGATACGATTAAAGAGATAAATGAGGTGATGTTTGACCTGCTGCTATTCTGATACAGACATTTCTCAGGGTAGAACTGTACGCGTTTTTTTCTCTTCTTGGAATTTGTTGCATTCTTATCTTATAGTTATGGGAAAATGAACGAGTTTGGATGGTACAAGTGTAAAATAACTCAGTTTTAGTTTTAATTGTTGATAATGAATGGCAAAGCTCAGAGATACTGTTTATGTTCAAAGTCTCTTGTTTATGCGGTGGGGGTATGACCACCTTTATCTGGACCTCCACACACACACGTGGGAAAATCTAGATGGAACATCACAATATGCAAAGCTGGCAGAGTCAGACCTGTAATCTGTTGGGTTTCTTCCCCACACGAAGGATGATCTATTTTATTATTTATTTATTTTATAAGTAACTTCATGTTATTTATCGATAAACTCTATTAAGATTAGTAGTGGAAGCTAGAAAACAACACGACCTTTTTTACAAAAGAAGGGGTGGTTGATTTTCGTCCATCTCTCTTGTTGCTACACCACCTTGATCATAGGACTGATCAAAAGGGTGTTTGTAGTCGGATCGAGGGGAGATTTTACCGACAAGATCGTGACTCACTATTCTTCAGATTGGACGGTTGGATTGGTGATCAGAGCAGTGAAGAGATAGAATCGAAAGGAGTTTCAGAGGGAGTTCGTCACTACAATTCTGCAACACGCACTCTTGGTAGAAAGTCAGTCTTAGGGGTGAAACGAAGTCCGTTTTAACTGAAATTTTTTCAATAGTTCAGGAATTCGTGGAGCTTCATTGCTGCCAAGTTTTGTGATTTTTGGACCAACAGAGCGATAGCAGAATTTTCTGGAATAGAGGAGGCCGAATTTGGATAAAACTACATTACCTCTTGTTTTGTGTTGTTGCTTGTATCATTGTGTACTTGTGATGTACATGTGATTCCTCTAATAAAATACTAGAGAAGACCTTGTTTGTACCCATTTGATTATAGTGGAGATTTGGAGGTGGACCGATAGGTCTCGTGGTTTTTACTCCTCACACCGAGGAGGTTTTCCACGTAAATATTGGTATGCTTTGCTTGCTGATTTGTTTAATCGTTTTCAGTATTTACTTTACCATTGAGAAGTTCTTTGCCAGCCCCATTCAGATCTTGTTTACCCAACAAGTGGCGCCCACCGTGGGGCATAGGGCCTAAGGCTTGGGGCAAGGTTCAGTTCCTTGTGGTGAAATGGAAGCAAACACGTGTAGGATGATTTCATTGAATGGCACAAACTTTCAAGCTTGGAAGGGGAAGATGGAAGATATTCTTTATGTCAAAGAATATTTCAAGCCTGTTTTCAACAAAGAGAAGCCTAAAGATAAATCTGAGGATGAGTGGAAGATACTTCATCGCCAAGCATGCAACTTCATTAGACAGTGGATAGATGACAATGTGTTGAATCACATTAGTGATGAAACAGATGCAGGTACCTTATGGAAGAAGTTAGAGGAGCTATATGCTCGAAAAGAAGGCACCAACAAGATATTTCTTATCAAACAGTTGATGCATTTGAGATACCGAGACGGCACCCTTGTGGCAGATCATGTGAATGCATTTCAAGGGATTATAAATCAATTGTTTTCGATGGGTATTGTGGTTGATGAAGAAGTGAGAGCCTTATTGTTTCTAGGCTCATTACTAGATACATGGGAGACCTTGAAGGTCACACTCTGCAACTCAGCTCCTGATGGTATAGTCACTTGGAACTATGTGAAAACCAAGGTGATGAATGAAGAGTCTAGAAGGATTGCAGATGGTACCCTCTCTCACTCTGATGTGCTGGTTACAAAGTCACGGGGGAGAAGTAAAAGCAGAGGTCTTAAAGGTTCTGAGAAGGGCAGAAGTAAATCCAAGAGTAAGTGTGCAAATGTTGAGTGCTACCATTGCCATGAGAAGGGTCACACCAAGAAATTCTATCAGAAGCTGAAAAGAGAAAACGAGAAAAAGAAGAAGCCACAGCAGCAAGACAATGACAGTGATAGTGAAGGGAGAATTTCTTCAACTGTTGAAGAATTGCTTATTGTTTGTGATGATGTTTCTGTTAATCTTGTAGGTGATGATGAGACAGCATGGGTGCTAGATAGTGGTACTACCATTCATGCCACATCTCGGAGAGATTTCTTCACTTCTTACACTTCAGGTGACTTTGGAGTTGTGAAGATGGGCAACAACAATAGAGTAAAGATTGTTGGTAAAGAAGATGTGCATTTAGAGACCACAAATGGTACCCGGTTAATCCTCAAATCAGTCAGGCATGTTGAGAGCTTGAGACTCAACATTATTTCAGTTGGGAAACTTGATGATGAAGGTTACTCAAGTCATTTTGGAGATGGACAATACAAGCTTACCAAGGGAAGTATGATTGCAGCGAAAGATAAAAGGCTATCTCACCTCTATTATATTCATGCTAAACTTTCTAGTGCTTCTGTTAATGCAATAGAAAATGAAGATCAAAGTGTGTTATGGCACAAGAGACTTGGTCACATGAGTGAGAAGGGGATGATAATGCTTTTATAGAAGAATCTCTTGTCAAAGTTGAGGAGTGCACATTTGAAGAATTGTGTAGATTGCTTAGCAGGAAAGCAGTACCACATTGCCTTCAAGAGCCAACCTCCTTCCAAGAAGCTAGAGATGTTAGAGCTAATACACTCTGATGTGTGTGGACTGATGAAGGTAATGACACATAGTGGAGCTAGATATTTTGTCACCTTTATTGATAATTCCTCTAGGAAAATTTGGGCTTATCTCTTGAAGTCCAAAGATCAAGCATTTGAGAAGTTCAAAGAATTTCAAGTTTCAATTGAAAGAGAAACAAGCAAGAAAGTAAAGTGCATCCGAACAAATAATGGACGAGAGCATTGCGGACCATTTGATGTTTATTGCAAAGAGAAAGGCATAAAGCATCAAAAGACGCCTCCAAAGACACCACAGTTAAATGGAGTTGCTGAAAGAATGAATAAAACATTGGTGGAGAGAATCAGATGTTTGCTTTCACAAGCAAAATTGCCAAGGTCTTATTGGGGTGAGGCTTTGATGACTACTGTTTATTTGGTTAATCTTTCACCGTGTTACTATTTTGGAGGGAGATGTTCCAAACAGGGTTTGGTATGATAGAGATATCTCCTATGATCATTTGAAGGTATTTGAATGCAAAGCTTTTGTACATGTTCCTCAAGATGAAAGAACCAAAATTGATGCAAAGACACGGCAATGTATTTTCCTTGGCTATGAGCAGGATGATTTTGGCTACAAATTGTATGATCCAATAGCTAAGAAGATTGTCAGAAGCCGTGATGTTGTGTTTGTGGAAGATCAAACAATTGAGGACATTGACAAAGTACAAGTTAAAGCAACTCAACAACAAGAAGGCTTGATTGATTTAGACTCAGTTTCTACAGTTCCAAATCAACAAGAGGTTGAGGTTAAAGATGATGATGATGATAATGCAGACACGGTTAAGAACGTTATAAATGTGTAAGGTTGCTTTTGAAGAAAAATCAATTTCTATTATTTTTTTCAACAATTGAAATACTCTTTTTTTTATTTTTCCTATGACATCAAGAGAAACATAAGTATATTAGTATGGAAAGTACATGTTAACACTTTTACATGAGATTTGTGATTTTAGACAATAGAGTATGTATTTTAAGACTTGACGGATTTAATAAAAATGAGATTTCAAAGAAACAAGTTTGGTTTTGTTTTCTAGTTACTCAAGCATTTTCTTATGATTTTTAGTGATAGATATAAATGTGTAGCTATCATGGTCTTTAGTGTAGATAATTGAAGTCTCATAATCGTCTATTGTAGTTTCTTGATAATTTAGATATTTTAAATTAACATTTAATTTTTTGTAATTTAATATTTAATTATGTTAAAATTATTTAGACTAATGTGTTCGTAGCAGTAACAACGTAGGTTATTACAAAAATACTCTTATGAAGTTGTATAATTTTTTTATATTTTAAAATTGTTTTTATATATTTATAGTATTTAAATAAATATACATATAAATTTAATCATTTTCTTTTTTTTCTTTTTTTTCTTTTTTTTTACACCAGGCATACCGCGGGCTTTCACTTGTTTTTAGGTAAGAATGTCCCTTTTTCACCAACGGTTTGGGCAATCATTACTTTCCTTTTGCCTAAAGTTAAAAAAACTATGAATTCCAAAAAAGCATGAGTTTGCCGTTGCTTGGATGAGGTCCACAGGGTGGAAATGACTAAACAAATACCTACCAAAGCATCCACTAAAGCGAAAGAAGAAGTTGTAGAAGTTCAACAACCAAAGCTGGGATTTGCACTTTGGATGGATGAAGACAATTGGGTAGGATAGACTAAACACCTACCAACGAAAGCAAAGGAAGAAGTTGTAGAAGACCAACAAGCAAAGGGGATTTGGACATTGGATGGATGAGGACCATGGGGTAGAATAGACTAAACACCTACCAACCAAAGCAAAGGAAGAAGTTGCAGAAGATCAACAAGCAAAGGTGGGGAAGGAGATTGACTTCTACGACTGGACGTCTTAACCAAAGTGGAATCAAGTTGTAGATCCAAACCACTCGAGGTCTTAACCATTAATTGGCTCACTAATCTGTCGTCCTATAGACGTTTTTCCAACAAACTAGGAAAGCAACTGTAAACTAGGGAAGCAACAGACAGAAAACAATAGATCCACCAATCATCGGCGCAAAGCAAACACCTAATCCAACTACGTTCTTAGTTTCTCTTTCCCTGTCTAGAAAGTAACTAAAATATTTTATACAAAAGGATATAAGTCTAGCAAGACAATAGGAGACCCATGGTTATTTAATTGAGAGGCATTTCTTTATGTGTACTCCTTTTTTCTTGGAACCACTTGGTATACAACACAGATAGTACTTGGCATGGTAGAGTACAATCGAATGTGTTTATGTGATACAAAGAGACCTAAAGAAGTGCCTCAAAGATTCACCAGCTACTCACCAAGGAAGTGCTCTGAAATAAACTGGTTGGCAATATGGTTGGTCATAGATAGTGTATACTTTACCATAAGGTTGGCAATATGTTTATAAACTGGTGGCTGAAATAATAAGATCTTAGATGTCTCGGAGATTGAGAGATTCAGCCTCATATGACAGTGGCGGACCACTGTAACCACATTCAGAATTAATTGGTGATCTACATTTGTTTATGAGGATAGATTTATAATGCATTTGCTGTATGGAAAATATAAATGAACGCATAGGAAAGAAGTATTCTCTAATAGGTTAATAATTGTTTGTTGCGTTGCAATCACTAACTTCACATGCTCGACTATTACAGTCTTATACCTCTTTGGAAATCGATTCCTAAGAGTATAATTCTACCAAAATCCATTTTGATTTCCAAAACCCCGACTGATTTTGATTCTGCGGGAATCATAAAGTTTGGGAAAGAGAGCATGCACTTCAAGAGATGGCCCTGGACCACTTGGTGCAATTCCTGATCCAAAAAAATTAAGGAACGAGAATCTATTCACAAACAGGCCTATGGTTGTCAGATGAGGGATTAAGCAAAATGATAGGAATCATATGCTCTCCATGCGTAATCTGAGAGCCTTCTGAAAGAAGTTAAAACCACGTCAAAACCAAAGCACTTGCTTACACCATGTCCATGCTGAAATATCAATTAACTACCTTACCATTTATACTTAATGACTAATAACAATAAATAATCTAAACCAATCATTTACTTTTGCCAGTTTCTACAAGACTAAGTATAGCATTGAAACTGAATTCCTTTCCAGGTTCAAATTTTGCTTCAAGCTCTTCATAGCTCTCTTCCACTCTTAAATCCTTGGTGACCTTCAGACCTTCCTGTAGTACAATAGGAGTCACCACAACAAACACATGACATATCAGGTCAGGAACAAGGCATAAAGTTTTTTGCCATTCACTTTTTTGGAAGGATGTCTATAGAAAACTTCCATTCAAAACAGCAATATGTGTCAAGGTAGCATATGAGATGCAGTAAACAGTAAAGTTAACGGGCTGAATTTTAATAAAACATGGTGAAAGTAGTCAAAGGTGTGTTACTTTTTTCATTCAGATGATGAATGCTGGTATTATTTAGAATTTCATATAAAATGGGAATAAACTGAGATTACAGAAAGTATGAAGCTGAGACACCTTTGGCCTTTGTATTGATGCTCCAATTCAAAGAATGGCATTAAGGATTCATGATCATCCCGCTATTTGCAACCCAATTACACTATTGATTAAGATAAAAGAACTTCTGCCAATATGTGCTTGATGAAATCCACCTTCTCAACATGTTCAGCAACACTGGTGTTGATAATTTTCTTTATAGAATGCTTGTATACTTTTGATGGACCAAGAATATGCAACAGAACATCTTTAGGGATCTGTGACAAGAAAGAGAAGTTAATCAATCGGTTTGATTGTACCAAACTGCAATAGCAGGTAATGCAAAGGAAACAGTAACTGCAGAGATCCGTTATTATCCAAAACAGCAACTGAGCAATCTAAGGTCTTAAAGAAGTCCTATTTTCAATGATTAAACACTTTCAAATATATAATGAAAGCAAAAAATCACGACTTGGAGAATGAGGAAATATAAAATCTAAGCAGAGATTAATATATTTCAACTTTTCTTAAATGTATAATTCTTTTTACTGATAACATGTGCAAGTTTGACGCTTACATAGAAGTAAAGGGATTCCCTCATAACATTTGTAGTTTTCTATTGTATCTTTCAAATATGTAGTTATAATAAACTAACAATTAAAAGCGACGCTGCAAGATACCACAACATCCACTACCAGGGAAACTTAAATCCCATAATAAATCACATATAATATCCTCTAACGGTTGAAGTAGATGGAGGAGTTGAAATTAACAAAATTTAGAATCTGAATCCATTCAAAATAACTTTTAACAAAAGAAAGAAGTGTAGTTGGTATTTGGATGACTACTTATAGAGAAAAAGTATGTCAGAGAATGGCAAAAGCACAATTGTTTAATTTGGCCAAATTTTACGAGAATGCTATGTGCATGAAAAGGCCAAATTTATTACCTCTACTAACATTTCACCACATTTGGCAACCTACGACATTATCCTTGATGTTTAGTGCAACTCGGCAAGTGCAACCAAAAGTGACTAATGCTTAGCATCTCTAAGACCAACAAAGGTAAATGGGTGCAGCAGATGGAGACATTTTTTCATTGGAATCTGCATCACTTGGTCTATTTAATGATACCAGACATGTTATTCTATTGGGACTTCATCAGCTTTATTAAGGACAAAATATTTTTATGACTGTCACAATAGTTGGATATGATACACAGTAATGGGATTTTCTATTTTGGGTGAAGGGCATAAGATACAAGTAATTGACCAACCCCAAGTTCTAGCCCAGATCTTTAAAATGTTACATATTTAGATGAAACTGAAAAGACCAAGATCCTAGCCCGAAGTATTATATTTTGGAATCACAAATATTTGACGTAATTTTGCACAGGCATAAGGGTATATAAGAGGGAATAATTTGCCTTGTAAAGTTATTATTCTATGGCTATAGGGTACCCTTAAATTCAATTAGTACTATAATTGAGCATCTGTAGAAAAAACCACAGAGGAAACCAAATTGTTATGTTTTTGTATGAGCAACAAGGTCATTCTGAGTTGACAACTTACATCTGGAGTTTTTCCTGAATCCCCCCAGTTTTCCACATGCCAACAAAAAAAAAGAACAAAATGTCAGCAAGATATTATATACCAGAACTAAACAAGAAAAAAGAGACATTAAGAAACATAAATAGTTTAGATTGATTTTGCCTTAGAATCGCCTTTTATGCAATAGAATTTACATGCATGCCCCTATATGTTGTAACTAAGAACCATCTCAGGTCCTGGTCGTCTAGGTAAGACAAGGTAGTTTCTTACTTCTACTCAGGAATGGTGAGGAATCTGCATGCGAACTGGCTACTCATCCTCCAGGCAAGAGTGCCCTATGTGGTCTCGGGGATCCCAATACCTTCATAATTTTCAAGGGATTCCTGGACTTGGTACTTTTGGAGTCCACGCTTTAGGAGGCTCATATCTAGACATCTTAGCAGCTGTTTAAAGCTATGCTAGTGTTTTCTCCATGTTCCAACTTTTAACTATTTGTAGTTATTTCCATGGTATGTGTGGAATTTGGGGGGAACTAGGGATATTGTTACAACTTTGTAAAGTGAAATATGCCCCTACTTTGATAAATCATGTTCTAAACTATGATTATTGGTGGACAAGACTACCAGTCAATATGACCAGAAATATATTTAGCCCCAGCTGTATAGGCAACATGCAAAAGGTGGAGGTCAAGTTAATGTCAACCAGCCAAACTCTGACAGGGTATGCTGTAATTATCCATCACGACAGAAAATCATGAAGACAATTGTAATTGAAGTGCATCACAAATTATAAAAAATAAATGATATGAAGGGAAAAAAAAAGAAATATTATGTGTCTAGCAAAAAACCTAATGAACGCTAACAAACAACTAAAACTATTGTTCATACCATCATGTACTCCCTATGGATATGTACACTTATAAATGTTCTTTTGCTTGCTTTATTTAGATTTTAGCATCAATTTCTCATGATTTTTAATTTATCTTGATTTTAAGATCTCACTCTTTCAGGCTCATAGATAATCATGGTACACTATGAGTAGTATGACTTCAACCTAGAGAATGAAAATGGCCTCGATCTACTAGGTTGGCTCAGGACTTGAGATCATTTGGTGAATCTTGTTTAAGAAACTAAGTGCTCAACCAATCCAATTAATAGGCTCTAGTTTTAGAGGGATCAGTCCACCTAATTTAAAGCTATCAACTTAATCATTAAAAACATCTAATTGTTTCATAGGACAGAATGTGTATCAATCATAGTAGTTGCTCATTGACAACTAGACATGAATCATTCTGCAAAAGATTTACATTTAAGGAAATTTACTTTGCTTTTCGTATGAACTATAACCTTTGTTTATTTGACTAAATTTAAACATTAAGTGTTTTTAGTAGAGTAAAAAAAAAAAATACTTATGAAGTTATAATCATGTACGAGAAATTCAGCTAGAGAATTGAGAATTGACTATGCAGGTTTGTTTCATGGTTTTAACCTGGCCAAAACCAACCCAGCAACTATATGATTGTATAAATAACATCCATGTGCACCAACCAGCATGCAGCTACTAGATTCCTTTGGAAAAACAAAATGTATTTGAGTACTACAAAAGTATACCAAACAGATTATCAGGTAAAAACCTAAGAGGTCACTGTTTCTCTCATCTCAAATGATTATATATAGGAAAAGTTATCAAGAAGATCTGTAAAACATTTCAAATGCTCACTTGAACCATTTACTTTTGGGTATTATGAGCCAACCAGTAAATAAAAGTGGACCATTCATAGCTCAGAGATCACCGTCAACTAAATGTACCAAAATGATTTCAAAACCACAACAACAACCATAACCTTGCACAAGGATTTCTAGAGAAGCACATTGGTTTCCGAGCAGATATTTGCCTATGCATGGTGCACCTACTCTCAGCAACAATGACAAGAACTACCATGCCTTAATCCCACTATGAGGGATGGCAACATGGAATTAATTCTCCATTTATTTGTGTCCAATGCCACTTCCTTTGTTTAAGTATGTGTATTTAAATACTTTTTCTCTTTCTAGCAATGTAATGGATAGAGTAAATTTCTTGATAGTACCATCAACTATACATAATTTACACTTCACTACCCTAAAGTTTAAAAGTATTCACATTGGTACCTTGACGTTACAATGTTTTTCAGTGTCAACTAGTGCTATAACGATGACAAAATTTGCCATTTTATGACCATTTTACCCTTAACTAGGAATCTAGTGTTGTGGTTGCCTAACCCACCTTTGGATCTCAACCTCTACCGAGATTTCATTTCCACCTCTTGTTCGTGCTCATCTTCTTGGAATCCAATTTATTGAAGGAGATTCCATTGCTATGCTTCTTTATGGAGTAGTGGTGGGAGCTAAAGCGGAGATCAAACATAGTTGTTGCCGTCATGCCCGGATTTTGGTGATGCATACAAGTGTGGAGATATGTAGAGAGAGATAGATCAAGTCCTACCACCCTTAATGTTATCAAGAGAAAAAGAGAGGAGGGGGGAGAGAGAGAGAGAGAGAAAGGTAGACAAGAGTGGAGATATGCAAAGAGAGAGAGAAGGGATACAATATGCATGTACTTAGTTGTGGAGGAATTGTAGGGGAAGGGAAGGAGAGATGGGGTGGGGTTGGAGGGTTTGATATGGATGGGTGGGGTTGCAGAGGAAAGAGGGAGCGAATGTTATGCTGTTTGAATGGATGAATGTGAGAATCAGGAGGAAAGGGAAGAAGATTGGTTTATAATTTTTTAATCCACAATAATTCATGAGGATGGGTCTTTTAAGGTTTGAAGGAGATTTGGAGGAGAAATGAGCAAAAGGATGGATTTATAACTTCAAGAGGAGGGAGACGTATTTTTGTCAAAACAATATTGTAAACTCCATAAACATTAATAGAAGTATGACAACAAATAACTATAATAGTTGAGGATACCAAAATGAATACTTTTGGACTTAAGGGTAGTGAAGTATAAATCATGTATAGTTGATGATACCATCAAGAAATTTACTCTAGTGGATATCTAATTAATGTGGGACAAGAAAGGAATCAAATTACAATCCCATCCCAAGAGAACAAAGATAGACCACAATCCAAACTACTAAGCAATTGAACTACATTCCGATTTTCAAGATGAAGAACAAAATTGTTCTTGTAGGCAAAAAGACTCCAGCCCATATCACAAGATAGATTGACAAAAGAGAAAACAAATATCATTAATCATCAAAAAGTAAACCATCCAAGGCCTTTACATGGGCAATTCAAATCTAGTCCGAATTGGAATCAAATTTAAAATTAACATTCAAAATCAAATATAATTCTAATATATATAACAATAAATCTAATTTAATAATATAGATAATGACCCTAATAACTCAGTATATAGACACAATAGTAAAAAATTGTAACTTTTCCCTGAATATTATAGTCTTTGTAATATATGAAGCTGGGAATGTACCTCCTTTAACTCTTCTAAAACCAGGAATTGGCTGTGCAGCAGCAGCCAATTTGGAGAAAACATCATCAAAAATAATTTGAGTCTTTGCTCCAGATATACTAATCCTCATCTGATTGACATATATAACAATAATAAAGTAATTTCACCTCATTCAAGGAAAATCATAATTTGCTTTAGACCAATTTATTACATGGAGAACGTACAAAAGATATATGAAGTATTTTATACCATAATCTCTCCATTATCATTGGTATCAGCAATAACTTCAACACCTTCAGAAGACGTGGAAACACCAGCATCATCCAAGCCTAAATCCAAAGTAAATTTTTAGTGAACAGTAATTCTAGTTGCACAAAAATAACTAATTTTATACTGCTTAGGTGATATCTGACCTGCTGATACTGCCTGCGTTGCTGCCACAACAAAAGCTCTGTTCCACTTTCTGTCAAGACAACAAACGGAAACTCTAGAAGAAAAGATCCTTGAAGAAATTCTATGGTACAGAAAAAACTAAACAAAACAATACTTAATATTTAAAAATGTCTATATGTGAGAACTTTGGTTATGGGAGTAACTTACAAAACACCAGTCCCGAGCCCATGTAAAGGAGGGGTTTTGTATTAGGCCAATGGCCAAAGTAAAACTAAGTCATCTCTTGTGAACATGAATCAAAATGAAAAATGGATAGAGCTAAATGGCGAGAATGGATTCATGTTGCCTAGCCCGCATAGTGGGACAAAGGCATGGTTGTTGTTGTTTCTTATGCATTTGAGATTGTGTTGGGACAAATTCTGTGGAGTAGACAAACACTAACTAGTGAAGGTGATTTATCTACCCATAATTTTGTCCCTCTTCTACTGTATGTCTGCGTGGGAGTACATGCATGTGATTAGGTACATTTATGCATAAGTGTGTGTGGAGGTCTAATCGACAGTACGTACTGTACATTCATAGTGTATCTTAGGAGCAATCTAGGCTTGATAACTCTGAAATTAATTGTCATCAAAAGATGTCACTTATTCATAACTTGCCTCTTTGCTTTGCGTACTTTATAATCAACAAATATACCTAAATTCAAGCATGTGAGCAAATCTAAACACATGATTGAAAATCTTAGCTTCCACAAAAAGAAAAAAGCCAAATTAAGGTTTGGTGAACAAATCAATCTCACCCTTTTGTATTTTCTCTCAGAAGAATTCTAGTATTGCTAGACAAAGGCATAGACTGGGAGGATGGAAGTCTAGTTCGCATGTCTAGCGTTTGCTTGTTAATTCTTATCTGCATAAATTTTTGCAGAATTATATTTCTGAACAAAGGTTACTATAATAGAAATAAATATAAAATAAACATGCATGATAAATACCAGAATATGGGGTATTTTATGATAAAATTAATGTGCACTCAATAACAAAAGACACAAAAGAAAGTCAATGGCATACCATTCTTGGATCATGACTGCAACATCAAGAGTAATATCACTAAGATGAAAGAGGAATAATACAAATATGAGCAACTGAGCTACATGAAAACCTTTATTAGCTCATTCTTAGGCATAAATAATGAAACGAGCCAACAATGATTCTGAAGGAATTGTGAAAAGAACTATATAACATGCCAAAATATTCTCAGCTGACAAATGGTTTTGATAGGCACTAGTAAAGAACAAAAGTCATATGTGTTTTTGAGCACTCAAGTAGATCATAAAACCATTTTACGTCAACCCAAGAATTTGAGAACTCTTAAAATGCCATTTGCAACTGGCTGTTTCTTGCCATGATGCCTCCAATGAGAGAGTATTGTTTTCCTGTTGCGTAAATAGACCATGCTGTTTCACATGGATCCAAATGGAAACTAATGAGGCGTTGACCGTACCTTATACATCTCTCTCTCCCACCCCCCCTGCCCCACTCTCTCTCTCTGCTATTGCAATAGTTTGGACTGCCTGAATTCCATGTAATCGCCTAACTCTATTGAAAATCCCAACTTCTAGCAGAACGCATTTCAGCAGTCAAAACGAATGTTAAAAGCACTCATCCAACTTAAAAGGAATCAATTAAAAACATCTAGAACAAAAAAAAACCCAATGAGGCAGTATCCAAGAAGAAGCTTAAACAGGAACCCGAATCCAAACCTATGGAACACAGCAACATGGTAGCAGCTAAACTAGGGGATTTGATGCAATGGATACAAACTAAACAATCTCTCACTCTCTCTCTCTCTCTCTCTCCTATTGCAATAATTTGGACTGCTTGAATTCCGTGTAATCACCTGACTGCATTGAAAATCCCAACTTCTAGCAGAACTCACTTCAGCAATCTGCAACTGTTAGAAGCACTTACCCAACTTAAAAGGAATCAATTAAAAACATCTAGAACAATAAACCCAGTAAGGAAGTATCCAAGAAAGAAGCTTAAACAGGTACCTAAATGCAATACTATGGAACACAGCAACATGGTTCCAGCTAAACTAGGGGATTTGGTGCAATGGATACACACCTAACAATCCACAAACCATACAAATACTTCAGAACACAGACAGCAAGAGCAACACCACCAAAATGGTAGAACGGTTGAATTTTGCAGGCACGGCATACCATGGGATTGAGACCAGAGAAGAGGGTATTGGCGGCAACATCCATGTCGCAAGAATCGTGCACTCTCTCGCCACTTTGGTCTGACACTCGAACACTATTCCTCTGTTATCTCTACCTCCGAAAAAATAAAAAAAGGACTAGCGTGGTAGTAGATGTGGAACCAGCACTTTGCCACTGTCCACTCCGACCCGATGACCCGGATGTTGGTATCTATTCTGATCTATCTAGAACCGATACCAACGTTTCTTTGTGCTTACATATATATTGCAAAAGTTTATCCAAAGATTTTATTTTGTTTTCTCTCCTTCTCACAAAGAATGGCGTCAATGGCGTTCTCCATGGGTGCCCGGTTTATGGTCGACCAATCGTTCATCAGTAATCAAGTAATTTTCCTCTTTCTTTGTTATTCACCTTTTCTTTCTCGCCAAACTGGCAGATATTGTCTGTTTTAATGTCACTTTTAAAATTGTAACTTATAAATCTTGGATAACCAATATATCTGATTTGATTTGATTTTCTTTTTGTGTGGTATATATATGCTTGAGTGAGCGAGTGAATTGAGCTTGTGAAATGATAAACAGGAGGAAATGGTAGGATTGGAGTATGCAAGTTAAACAAGTGGTGTTTTGTATTGTACTGCTTATAATGTGGACCGGGAAATTGTGTGCTTGGTTCTTCAGGCCGAGGATTAAAACTGGTGCCTATTAATTTGTCTGTGAAATGTGGGGTTTCGCAGCTTACGATTTGGATTGGAAACTTGAAGGTATCTTGATGTGTTTGTCTTGATGTATTTGTGTGTCACAGGCAAGTGTTAAAATGGTTGCCAAAAGCCTTTTTTCTATTGATGAAAGACCGAGAAATGTGCCCAATCTGGTTCTGAAAAAAGGCATGTGCAGCAGGTATGTTGAAGTAACCCGACTAATGTCTTTCATGTGTTTTACTAGGACTAGGGTTTGTCCTGCGATTCACAAATCAGTTGATTCTTTTTGTGCTGTCTTTTTTTGACAAGCCAAGATAACTTTCTTCTGGTAAGGGAACCAAGTGAACGCTCAACTTTTGAAGCCTTTGTTTGGGTATCACACAAAAGAAAACTTCCACTGAAATTCTACTAGCTAATTCCCATGACAGGGTCTGAAATTAAATAGATCGATTATTGAAACAAAATTATACATTTGCTTTTGTGGATCTTATGTGAATGTTAACCAGTTACCCTTATTCTTCATCATCACTGCCTTGGGTAATCCCTGAAAGTTACAAATATTAGGTTGATGGATGTCTTACCAATGAATGTCAATATTCCAAATCGAATTTTGCCTCATTTAGAGGGAGCTGAAAGGCGTTAATTAGAAAGGAATTCCTTCTAATTCTAGTATGTGGATTGCTCAACTTGTGGAGTTTGATAAAAAACGTAAACAATTTTGAAGGAATTTGTTTTACTATCAAAATGATGGGATGACATACTCCTTGTTTCTTTCCCCTCAATTGAGAGAGGTAAGTGCCCCATGTATCTTTACAAGGTAAATATCAAACCTAGAAATTCAAGTTAAAACCAAACACTAGAATTTCAATTCTAAGAGTGAAAACCAAGCATTTATGTTTTGACGTCTAAGATTCGGAATTCCAGCTTTGGAATTTCCAACTCAAATTGGGATTGCAATGCCTACAAACCAACAGGAGCCTAAACCTATTCTAGGGATCATATATGTTTATTTTATCAAATAGATATACAATTATAAACTGCTGTTTATTCTATTATTCTGAAGATATTGAAGTTCAATGGGTCTAATGCTCAAAGTTCACAAATTGCAGAGAATAGTGTGGGATATTATGGAATTGTTTTTTGATTGCTGAAGTCCATGAATAGGTTTTTATTTCTATTTGTTTATATTTGTCTCTTTTGTAATTGAAATGACTAAGCTCTATTCTCTTAAGCAAAATATTGCAATCTTCTACTGAATAAACTTCAATGTCAAACTTTAGATTTGTGCATTGAGAAGTGCATCTTTCTATGTTTATTTGTACTTAAATCATTGCTTTGGATGGTTTCCTTTTTTTTCATAATGATGTGCATATACAAGAAAAATACGGCTGCTGCTCATCAGTTTTTCCAGAAATCATTTGACATCAGGTCTTCATTGGAAAGTTGTTAATATTGCTCTTGTGAAATTACCAATATAATACAAGAATGGACCTTCCAAGGAAAACTAGGTTTTTCTTGCTAGGAGCAGTTCTTGTTGTTTTATGGATATTAGAAGCAAGCTGCTGGCCTTCAAGGGAGTAGAGAAAGATGCTTATCATTTATTAAGCATTCACTGTTGAAAGGTTGATCACTTCATTAAGACCTTGGATTTGGATAGGGCTCTGGTGTATTGTAGAATATGGGCTGCATGCTTTTGTTAATTCTCTTATTATTTTGCTTTGGTGTGGGTCTGTAACACCTGTAAATTCATTTTGTAATTATTTACATTTTTAATAAATTTATTTCTAAGTAGGTGTTACTGTCTCGAGGTTCATTTATACTATTTATGATTTTTGGGCTTAGGTCTCGTAGACCGGCTGCAGTCTGTATGTTCCTGTGTTAGTCCTCACGTAGTTGGCACCATAGTACCAAATGTCGACACTTGTCCCTGAAATTTCACCGACACATGTCTTATTTTCAATTTACCGACATAAGTCCAATACAATACTGACATAGAAATTTTCTAAACAAATATGAATTTTTTTATTGTATTTCCACCGATACAATATTGACATATCAACATTTGCCGACACGTGTTTATTTTTCAACTTACCAAAGTCCAACACGAAATCAACATTTAAAATTTTGGTTGACACTTTGTATGGTTGACACTGTGTTTGTGAGCCCATATGTGGGTTTGCGTGTGGGCCCGCGTTTGAGGGCCAATTGGTGCGATCGATGGCTAGCTTGTGTTTGATGCCAGTGAATGTAGCCGATGTGCTTGTACAAGGTGCTAGTAATCGGAACACGTAGGTGCGCACGTGTCCAACTACTGCATGTGCATGACTTTATAAGTCGAGCGCACGTCCTCATGCACAAGTGCGCTCCTCCCCTGTTCGCTGTCCGTCTTCTCCTTTTTCCTCCTCTTCCTCCTTCTTGGGCGCACACTCCCTCCTCCACCCCACCTCTCCTTCCCATCCCCTCACTCCCTCTCCTCCCCCTCTTTCTCTCCCTTTCTCCCCCACCTTCCCTCGTCTCCTTCTTCCTTCCCTGTCGTGCGCCAAAGAGTGAGACTAAGAGTGAGAGCGAGAGGCGGAGGTCGTTGCGTGACTTAGCATCAGCGTGGTTGGAGCTCTGGAGGTCGAGGAAGTTCCTGTGGAGATCGTGTTCGCCGGTGGTTGGCTAGAGAGCGAGTTAAGTTGCGGAGGTCGTTTTTAGGTACGCACTTCCAAACTAATGTGTAGAAATCATGGAAAATGGTAGAATTGCCTAGGATGCATGTAATCTAGATTAAATTTAATGTTTTGGAATTTTTGGAGATTTATTGTGGCATTTATGATGATTTATGATGTTTGTTGGGTTTGGGTCCTTTTTGACCCCTCTGTGTTTGAGAATTAATATCTTCCTTTGTGGTGAATAGATTTTCGTTTTGTCTATGGAGATTTGAAGTAGACTTGAGAGTCTAGAATATATATTTTGGGTGGAAATTTTGGTGGTCTTTTTACAGGTCCGCCCTTCGCTCCTACTTCGGGTAAAATTTTTATGTTTCTGTCTCTAGCCTATCTGAATTCTGACAGAAAACTAAAGGTACGGGCCGAGTACGTGGCCCACATATACGGGTCTGTCAGGGCATTTTTGGGATGTTTTCCGAGGCTTTTTCCATATATAGACCCATGTTTTATGAAGATTTGACGGTTTTGGAACGCGTATTGTCATAGTGGTGGCTTGCCTTAGTGTTTGGGAGTCTATTTTACGAATTTGTGGAGATTTTGGATTAATTTTCCAAATATATAAAATAATTTTGGAAATAGTTTTCAAAGAGATATGTTAACCCGTTTTGGAAATAATTTTTTTTTATTTTTTGTTTGTCGGTCGAGAGACCGTGGGATTATATCGTCAATACTAAGTAATGTGACAACATTCTCGAGTGGTCAGGTGCATCTCCCTAGTTGATGTCAGGGATTGAGATACCTGAGACAGAGATTCATCGAGTTTTAGAGATATGAGACTCATTGACTGTCGTTTCGATGTTAGGGTTGTGGTCTGCAAATCAAGGTATTTATGACATGACGGGGAGGTATGATACTCCTGTTGTTGTTGTGAGTACTGAGGTTTGAATGTTGTCGGGTGTGGAGGTCTGACACTCCTTCCTGAATACTATGTAGAGGACGTCGTGAGGAGGCGTATCTTGTGGTAGCTAGTGCGGGTGAGACACGTATCGCGTAGCTAGTAGTATCCTGAGAGACAGAACTGCTTTCCCAAGTAGGGGTTGACTTTGTGATGGTTCTCTAGGTAGGAGAATCGCAAGATAGTGATCACTCCTGCATAGGTGACTTCACTGTGGAAGTGCAATGCACTTTGGTGGCTGCTTGTGGTCAGAATTGAATTGCCCGACATCGGGTTTCTAGACTCACAGTGTGTGGTTTTTGCCATTGAAGACCTTGTTTGTAATTTTGGACTGATAGAATCTTTGTTTGTTGATTTGGCCAGTGTATGTCGTATTCTTGTGGTTGGGGCCAGATAGAGTCCCGTTCTGTGGTTGTCGGCCTACTGGACTTGGTTTTGTTAATTTTTGGTGGATTTGGTAAAAATGATTTCGAAACATGAAAATAATTATAATTTTGTTTTCCATTGTTTTTATAGGGTACGTGCTAGGTGACTTTTGTCACTCACATTGTTTCCTCGTGATTTTTAGATTGGAGGTACAAACAAGCATGTTTTGGCACATAATGCATATAGTCTGGAGTTTCGTAGCCACACACACAGATTCTTGGTTGTTTAGATATTGTCTATTAGCTTTTAAGTTTTTGTAATTTAATTTGTTTTAAATTATTATGGAATTGAAGACATTATAGGGTCATAATTGTTTTGATTTCTTTCAGCAATAAAATTTCACTTTATCATAAAATATAAAAAAAACATTAATTAAATGCATGTGGTCTTAAAACACAAAATATTCTTCAAGACTAGGAAGTGCAAACACTATGTAGAAAAAGTGTCGGCGTTGGACGCAGACTTGTGCCTAACATAGTTCATTACAAAGGACTACACCCATGGACAGTGGTAGATTGTTCTTCACTATATGGAGAAAGTGTTACAAAAGAGAGCAAGCGTATCAGAGATAATACGTTTAAACAAAATTCAGAATGCCCTAATCCTAGCACATGAGGAGTATATATGCACTCCAAATACAGATATGGTTCTAAGCAGATCCTCATACGGGTAATCCCTATATAATACAGAAAAACTGACTATGCAATAATTGTTGACCTAAACGAGATCCCCATTTTCAGATGGAGTGTTCTGCACCCCCAATGTGGAGTGGTTCTTTGATGTAGAACTCCATAAATGTGCAACTGAATAGGGGTAAACAATGAGTTAGGATTCAAGACTACTCAACATACTGTAATTTCTGAACATGGCCATTTTTATGTATGTAGGAGTCTTTTGGAGAGAATAAGGACATTTCTTGGATACTTGGATTTTGTATTTGGTTGTCTTTTGGGTGCCTGGTAGTTTTGGTGCTAACTTTTGAACAATTATGGAAAGAGAGTAAAATGAATGTAGTTCTTTTAGAAAGTTAACTTGCTAGTTCAATTAATGTCATTTCTAAGCTTTTTGTTATAAAACTTCTGTTTATGATGATACTTATATAAGAACTTAATAATTAATAAAAAATAATATTGTTCTGTCCCTAGGCTTGTCCGTGTCTTTTCCTTTTAGGATTTGCCATTTTGGGGTGTCCGTGTTGTGTGGTGTGCCATGTCTGTATCTTGTCCGTGCTTCCTTGCTTAAAGGAATCTCCTTTGTGGACAGTTCTTTCTAGAAATGGATAATAAAGGTCACAATCTGAGTTGACTATCAAAGTTTAAGAGGTAGAGAGCTAAAACAAATTTGTTCCCAAATGGCATTAAAAAAATATTCCCAATAAAATCACCTCTTCCATACTTCTCAAAACAAAAGTGATGGAGGGGAAGCATCCACTTAGTCTTTGGCTTTTATGCCCATGCCCCTATGTCATCAATCAATTTGTTTCTAAGTGGCATTAAAAAATATTCCCTATATAATCACCTCTCTCCTACTTCTTGGAACATAAGTGATGGAGGGAAAGCATCCACTTAGTCCTTGGCTTTTATACCCCTATCTCATTAATCATCCTTCCAAAGTGCATTATGACAACCTACAATCCATCTATGTGAACTGGAACCAGTAGATGCATATTATTGGTTTGAATTTTTGCTTGTGTAATGTAATATAGTGATCCTATTTTTGGAAATAAACTACTGAGTTTTGTTCAATGTTTCCTTTGCACTATTGGAAGAAACCTTATTTTTATACTTTGTAATAATAGTATATTACATTTATTCTTTCAGTCTGTCTGTTTTCCACTCAAAGGGTGCCAGACTCTTACATTGGCATTTATCTGCCATGGGCTCAGGTAATTTTGGTTACCTTTCCTTGATTGTTACTGTATTTTAGCATATTAATCTTTTGTGTTGATCTAATTATTAATTTCTTATTACTTATTTTTTGTTGCTCCACTAACAATTGAAATGTAAATATCTGATTTTAGGTTTGGAAGCATCAATTACAGATGAAAAGAAGAATGACATATCCTTGGGAGATGTAAAGATAGTTGTTGAGTCACGTGATGTCGATAAGATCCATGTGAGCCTGAAATTTGGAGTCTTTAGTACTTTATCTGAGTATCGATTTTCAATTATCATGTGCTCAACAAGAAATTATGCAATCCGGAATTGGCATTTTTTGGTCAATTATTCTTCAACCAGTGGCATAGGTCATGGTCCAATGCCAAAGAAAGAATTTTTGTTCAGTGATTTCAATCTATGTCATCATGGTTTTCTTTATCGTGAAAATGCATAGTGCATGTCGGTTTCGAGATTCTAATCAACGGAGTGGATGTTGAAATATCCGATTCTTCCAGATATCAATTCTGGATGTCTTCAACTATATTTGACCTATACTTGTATCCTGAGGGAAATATGAATTTATTTTTTTTTAAATATAAAAGTCACATCCAAGCAATTATGTCATATTTTCGAAAATTGCATTGTTAGAAAAACATTAGTTTACAGGAGCTAAATAATAAGGATATTGCCAAAGCGGCAGTGTTACTCTTTTTTTCAGAATGAATATAGATGCACCTAAATAAATGCAGACAATCAGAAAGTTGATTTCCATCTCTAGTCTGGCATAAAGGTTTATCCTCTATGATTGAAAATAAATCCTGCCATATTTCTTGCTACTTTTAGGGACATGGCTAGTATTAGGTTATTATTCGAAGAGAAGAAGACACCATGAGTGATATTAGTCTGGCAAAGCTACTGATACCATCTTACATAACCAACAGGATATGAGTTTTCTCACTTCCTAAATAATTCAAATGTTCAACTTTTTCACCTTTTCCCTTGCTGCCTGAATGTCATTAAGTAGTTGAGGATGTTTTCGGAATTGTATCGAACATTCTGTGAGTTATATCTTGGTGATGTCTCTACTTTGTTGAACTCATATATTCTTACCAGGTCAGGGTGGACTTGACTTGCGAGCAGACACAGAAGGCCTTTGATGATGTTTTGACAAATTTGGCCCGTACAGCACCACCTATGCCAGGATTCCGTAGGACTAAAGGAGGTAATTTCTAAATCAGCACTATCATGCAACTAAAATCTGTTCCTCTGTTTCTTTCTTGGTTTTAACCGTGGTAACGTGACGCTTTCTGACCATCCTTTTCACCGTTTGTCTGACTTGGGGCTTCATGTTTTGCTATTGTTGGACAACACCAGGAAAGACATCAAACGTAAGTAGCTCAAAACTTATTGAACATCTTTAGGACAGTTGCCTTATATTTCACAAACGTTTGTAGTCAAATATTTGTTGGTTATGTGAAGCTGATGAATGTTAGTCCTATACAAAGGGGGTTTTGGTCTTATATATCATATTGTTGATTGTTGGTAATTCTTTTTAATGTGCTGTGTGTCCCTGCTATCTTGTTTTTCGCATTTTTCAATTACATTGATTATGAGTAGGAAGCAGTTTGAGATCACAGCGATGAAAAGGTAAATATGGTAGCAGGTTCCGAAGAGCTTTCTTTTACAGATGCTGGGTCGAGATCGTGTTACCAAATTCGTGATTCAAGAAATTGTTAGTACGACTATTGGAGGCTACGTGGAGAAGGTGAACCCCTGCTACGTATTTTAATTACATCTTACTTTTCTTGGAATTTTTTTCTTCAAGTATTTAGAAGTGTCGTGATCATATCAGGAGAAATTGTTGGTGAAAAGCAAGATTGATACATCCCAGACAGCTGAAGAGCTTGAATCAGCATTTTCCCCTGGGGCTGAGTTTGGCTTCAATGCCACCATAGAAATCGAAAAGGTTGAACTAGAAAAAACAGAATCTGAAAAATCAAGTCGGGATTCTTAGTGTTAAAGCTCTTAAACTTAATATTTAGTGGCTCATCTTCCAAAAGATCGTGGCTGTGGTTAGCTTAAGAAGCCACCTGAACATTGACGTCTATATATGAATCTTGCTCTCACATGCATTACTCGTTATATCCACGTTGGAAGATTCTGTAAATGTGGTATAATGTGACATGCAATGCTTACTACAACTATTTATCCAATATCATGTCTGGTGTCTCAACTGTAATCCACCTGCTGATAAAAGAAAAGATCCAAGAATCCTCCTCAGCTCTTAAGGATGAATTAGAAGCCTTACCAGCTACATCATCAATTCTTCTGTTCCATTGGTGGTTGGTTTCTTTTGAAGGATTGTAGTTTTCAATTTATAACTTTCGGTTGTATGTCAACTGCAATTATCATTATCTACAACCTAATACGAGTTTTGCAATCTATTGTCAACTGTATGTCAAGTTGTGTTTCTATTGTTGTTACCTGGTTGTTTGTGTTCTAGGAAAGCCAATGCCTATTTCAAGTTTTCAGGTGGAATCTGTCATGAAAACATCGTTCAATGCATACTTACTTTCCAACTGCCGAAATTAGAGATTTCGTTGAGTTGAGGATTTGGTGGAATGGTTGTAATGAGAGACCGGTTGTATGATGGAAGTGTTGAGTTCTTTATGGGTCATTGGTTGGTGAAAGTTTGCTTAGAAAAATGTTGATAATCATGAAGACCTTGTGCTTTTATTGATAATTCAACTCCATTATTAAAACGAAAGCTTTTGTTTGTTCAAACTAATATACTAACTTTATAGAAACTTTAGCTTCAGTCTATATTTGCAAAAAAAAAAAAAACACTTTACCTTTAGCCATTAGATTCATTTCGACATAAAACACATGTATGTGTATAAATCTGAATACATCATTTGGTATGTGCTTGTATCCCAATTTAAAATTAGGAATCTCAAGGGTGCAAAACTTCTAATGACAGTATTTTTCTTCTAATGCCACAACCCACAATCAAGGAAACGTAAAACTTTTTAGACAAAGAGATAATAATTTCTTTTCCTTAATTTCCATTTTTCTTTTCAAGTGCACAAATCTCCCAAGTCTATTTCTATAAAAACAAGTCAGTGACCGAGGTAAGACTGATCATGGAAGGTAAAGTTGCTGCAGAATCAATTGTGTGGCACTCGTAGTTGAAAAGCTAGCAAGTGCTGATAGCTTTTTTGCCCAGTGAGCTCCACTTCGGTGCCAACAGCAGCAAGTGACAGGAAAATAAAAACCAGCTGCATTCATGTCACCCTCTCCTTTTACTGCGAGAAGATCTCCCAGAAGCACTCACCAAACACATGATTCCAAGAGGAAGGTGCATGCATGACAGTGACCCACATTCAGTTGCAGATGTAGAATTCACCTGACACGACCCACATGCCAACCATCGTGTTAGCCCCCTGGTCATTCGAAAGCAGACGTTCGGTTCATGACGCATGAGATCTCCAGGAGTGTTGGTGCCTGATTTTTATCTAGTCACATTATCATGCGTGAAAACGTTAGACATCATTTGTCTACTTGTTTTAGAGAAGTAGACAAGTTCCCTTCCATAAGTAACAGAAATGAATTCTTGTTGATCAACCTCTCGTATGTTGGCCCAACAATCTCCCCCTCCGCCCGCCTACATGGATCAGTCCACAAGGCCTGCAATCTGAGCACAAATGCTCAGTTTGTCTCTTGATACCATTTTGGTGAACATATCAGCACCATTATCATCTGTATGCACCTTGTTGAATTCGAGTTCCTTAGCATTCAGAACATCTCGAAT
>JAMKQA010002496.1:0-18221 GCA_024699735.1 Posidonia australis
CCGTAGGATCCATGGAAGGCAAGGGAAGACCTAGACCAAACGGTCTAGAGATCAACAAGAGGATTTCGGCCCGTGAAATCCAAGCAAACCAAAGGAAAGACCTCGACCAAATGGTTAAGAGGTCAACATGAGGATTTCGTGCCCGCGAAATCCAAGGAAGGCACGGCAATAACCTCGAACAATTGGTCAAGAGCTCAACAAGAGGTTTTCACGCCCGTAAAATCCGAGGAAGGCAAGGGAAGACCTCGACCAAATGGTCAAGAGGTCAACAAGAGGATTTCGCACCCACAAAATCCAAGGAAGGCAAGGGAAGACATCGACCAAATGGTCATGAGGTCAACAAGAGGATTTCGCGCCCACGAAATCCAAGGAAGGCAAGGTTTGACCTCGACCAAATGGTGAAGAGGTCAATAAGAGAATTTCGCGCCAGTAAGATCCAAGGAAGGCAAGGGAAGACCTTGACCAAAAGGTCATGAGGTCAACAAGAGGATTTCGCGCCCGCGAAAACCAAGGAAGGCATGGGAAGACCTCCACCAAATGGTCAAGAAGTCAACAAGAGGATTTCGCGCCTGTGAAATCCAAGGAAGCCAAGGGAAGACCTCGACCAAATGGTCAAGAGGTCAACAAGAGGATTTCGCGTCCACGAAATCCTAGGAAGGCAAGGGAAGACCTCGACCTAATGGTTCAAAGGTAACAAGATGAATTCACGCCCGCGAAATCCAAGGAAGGCAAGGGAAGACCTCCACCTAATGGTCAAGAGATCAACAAGAGGATTTCGCGCCTGCGAAATCCAAGGTAGGCAGACAAAGACCTCGGCCAAATGGTCTAGAGGTCAACAGGAGGATTTCGCACCTACGAAATCCAAGGAAGGCAAGGGAAGACCTCGAACAAATGGTCAAGAGGTTACAGGAGGATTTCGCGCCCGCGAAATCCAAGGATGGCATGGGAAGACCTCGACCAAATGGTCAAGAGGTCAACAAGCGGATTTCGTGCCCGCGAAATCCAGGGAAGGCAAGGGAAGACCTCGTCCAAATGGTCAAGAGGTCAACAAGAGGCTTTCGCGCTCGCGAAATCAAAGGAAGGCAAGGGAAGACCTCGACCAAATGGCCAAGAAGTAACAAGAGGATTTCGCGCCCGCGAAATCCATGGATGGCAAGGGAAGACCTCGACCAAATGGTCCAGAGGTCAACAAGAGGATCTCACGTCCGCGAAATCCAAGGAAGGCAAGGGAAGACCTCGACCAAATGGTCAAGAGGTCAACAAGAGGATTTTGCGCCCGCGAAATCCAAGGAAGGCATGGGAAGACCTCGACCAAATGGTAAAGAGGTCAACAAGAGGATTTCGCGGGAAGGCAAGGGAAGACCTCGACCAAATGGTAAAGAGGTCAACAAGAGTATTTCGCGTCCGCAAAATCCAAGGAAGGCAAGCGAGGGCCTCGACCAAATGGTCAAGAGGTAACTAGAGGATTTCGCGCCAGCAAAATCCATGGATGCAAGGGAAGACCTCCACCAAATGGTCAAGAGGATTTCACAGGCAAAATCCAAGGCAGGCAAGGGAAGACCTTGACCTAATGATCAAGAGGTCAACAAGAGGATATCGCAACCGCGAAATCCAAGGAAAACATAGGAAGACCTCGACCAAATGGTCAAGAGGTCAACAAGCTGATTTCGCGCCCGCGAGATCCAAGGAAGGCAAGGGAAGACCTCGACCAAATGGTCATATGGTCAACAAGCGGATTTCGCGGGCCAAGGGAAGACCTCGACCAAATGGTCAAGCGATCAACAAGAGGATTTCGCATCCGCGAAATCCAAGGAAGGCAAGGGAAGACCTCGACCAATTGGTCAAGAGGTCAACAAGAGGATTTCGCGCCCGCGAAATCATAGGAAGGCAACAGAAGACCTCGACCAAATGGTCTAGAGGACAAAAGGAGGATTTCGTGTCCGCGAAATCCAAGGAAGGCAACGGAAGACCTCGACCAAATGGTCTAGAGGTCAAAAGGAGGATTTCGTGTTCGCGAAATCCAAGGATGTTAAGGGAAGACATCGACCAAATGGTCAAGAGGTCAACAAGAGGATTTCGCGCCTTCGAAATCCAAGGATGGCATGGTCAGACCTCGACCAAATGGTCAGGAGATAACAAAAGGATTTCGCGGGTGCGAAATCCAAGGAAGGCAAGGGTAGACATCGGCCAAATGCTCATGAGGTCAAAAAGAGGATTTCCCGCCCACGAAATCCAAGGAAGGCAAGGGAAGACTTCGACCAAATGGTCAAGACGTCAAAAAGTGGATTTCGCGAAGACAAGGGAAGACCTCGACCAAATGGTCAATAGGACAACATGACGATTTCGCGCCCGTGAAATCCAAAGAAGGCAAGGGAAGACCTTGACCAAATGGTCAAGAGGTCAACAAGAGGATTTTGCGCCCTTGGAATCGAAGGATGGCTAGGGAAGACATCGACCAAATCGTCAAGAGGTCAACAAGAGGATTTTGCGCCTGCGAAATCCATGGAAGAAACGGAAAGACCTCGACCCAATGGTCAAGAGGCAACAAGAGGATTTTCGCGCCCGTGAAATCCAAAGAAGGCAAGGGAAGACCTTGACCAAATGGTCAATAGGTCAACAATAGGATTTCGCGCCCGTAGGATCCATGGAAGGCAAGGGAAGACCTAGACCAAACGGTCTAGAGATCAACAAGAGGATTTCGGCCCGTGAAATCCAAGCAAACCAAAGGAAAGACCTCGACCAAATGGTTAAGAGGTCAACATGAGGATTTCGTGCCCGCGAAATCCAAGGAAGGCACGCCAATAACCTCGAACAAATGGTCAAGAGCTCAACAAGAGGTTTTCACGCCCGTAAAATCCGAGGAAGGCAAGGGAAGACCTCGACCAAATGGTCAAGAGGTCAACAAGAGGATTTCGCACCCGTAAAATCCAAGGAAGGCAAGGGAAGACATCGACCAAATGGTCATGAGGTCAACAAGAGGATTTCGCACCAACGAAATCCAGGGAAGGCAAGGGAAGACCTCGACCAAATGGTCAAGAGGTAATAAGAGGATTTCACGCCTGTGAAATCCAAGGAAGGCAAGGGCTGACCTCGACCAAATGGTCAAGTGCTCAACAAGAGGATTTCGCGCCTGCGAAATACAAGGAAGGTGAGGGAATACCTCGACCAAATTGTCAAGAAGTCAAAATGAGAATTTCGTGCCTGCGAAATCCAAGGATGGTAACGGAAGATCTCGACCAAATGGTCAAGAGGTCAACAAGAGGATTTCACGCCCTCAAAATCGATGGAAGGCAAGGGAAGACCTCGACCAAATGGTCAGGAGGTAACAAGAGGTTTTCGCGGGCGCGAAATCCAAGGAATGCAAGGGAAGACTTCGACCAAATGGTCAAGAGGTCAACAAGAGAATTTCGCGCCTTCGAAATCGATGGAAGGCAAGGGAAGACCTCGACCAAATGGTCAAGAGGTAACAAGTGGATTTCGCGGGCGCGAAATCCATGGAAGGCAAGGGAAGACTTCGACCAAATGGTCTGGAGGTCAAAAAGAGGATTTCGCGCCCACGAAATCCAAGGAAGGCATGGGATGAACTTGACCAAAAGGTCATGAGGTCAACAAGAGGATTTCGCACCCGCGAGATCCAAGGAAGGCATGGGAAGACCTCGACCAAATGGTCAAGAGGTCAACAAGAGGATGTCGCGCCCACGAAATACACGGAAGGCAAGGGAAGACCTCGACCAATTGGTCAAGAGGTCAAAAAGAGGATTTCGTGCCTGTGAAATCCAAGTAAGGCAAGGGAAGACCTCGACCAAATGTTAAACAGGTAACAAGAGGATATTTCACCTGCGAAATCCATGGAAGGCAAGGGAAGACGTCGACCAAATTGTCAAGAGGTAACAAGAGGATTTCGCTCCTGCAAAATCCAAGGTAGGCAACGGAAGACCACGACCAAATGGTCAAGAGGTCAACATGAGGATTTTGCGCCTGCGAAATACAAGGAAGGCAACGGAAGACCTCGACCAAATGGGCAAGAGGTCAAAAAGAGGATTTCGTGCCCACGAAATCCAAGGATGTTACGGTTAGACCTCGACCAAATGGTCAAGAGGTCAACAAGATGATTTCGTGCTTGCGAAATCCAAGGAAGGCAAGGGAAGACCTCGACCAAAAGGTCAAGTGGTCAAAAAGGGGATTTCGTGCCCGCGAAATCCAAGGAAGGCAAGGGAAGACCTCGTCCGAATGGTCAAGAGGTCGAAAAGTGGATTTCGCGCCCGCGAAATCCAAGGAAGGCAAGGGAAGACCTCAACGAATTGGTCAATAGGTCAAATAGAGGATTTCGCGCCCACGAAATCCAAGGAAGGCATGGGAAGACCTCGACCAAATGGTCAAGAGGTCAACATGAGGATTTCGCGCTCGCGAAATCCTAGGAAGACAACGGAAGTCCTCGACCAATTGGTCAAGAGGTCAAAAAGGGGATTTCGTGCCCGCGAAATCCAAGGAAGGCAAGGGAAGACCTCAGCCAAAAGGTCAAGAGGTCAAAAAGAGGATTTCGTGCCCGCGAAATCCAAGGAAGGCAGGGGAAGACCTCGACGAAATGGTTAATAGGTCAACCAGATGATTTCGCGCCCACGAAATTCAAGGAAGGCAAGAGAAGTCCTCGACCAAATGGTCAAGAGGTCAACAAGAGGATTTCGCGCCTGCGGAATCCAAGGAAGGCAAGGGAAGACCTAGACCAAATGGTCAGTAGGTCAACAAGAGGATTTCGGCCCGCGAAATCCAAGGAAAGCAAAGGAAAGACCTCGACCAAATGGTCAAGAGGTCAACAAGAGGATTTCGCGCCTGCGAAATCCAAGGATGGCAAGGGAAGACCTCGACCAATTGGTCAAGAGGTCAACAAGAGGATTTCAAGCCCGTAAAATCCGAGGATGGCAAGGGAAGACCTCGACCAATTTGTCAACAAGTCAACAAGAGGATTTCGCACCCGCAAAATCCATGGAAGGCACGGGAAGACCACGACCAAATGGTCAAGAGGACAACAAGAGGAGTTCGCTCCTGCGAAATCCAAGGAAGGCAAGGGAAGACCTCGAGCAAATGGTCAAGAAGTCAACATGAGGATTTCGCGCCCGCGAAAACCAAGGAAGGCATGGGAAGACGTCGACCAAATGGTCAAGAAGTCAACAAGAGGATTTCGCGCCCGTGAAATCCAAAGAAGCCAACGGAGGACCTCGACCAAATGGTCAAGAGGTCAACAAGAGGATATCGCGTCCGCGGAATCCAAGGAAGGCAAGGGAAGACCTAGACGAAATGGTTCAAAGGTAACAACAGGAATTCGCGCCCGCGAAATCCAAGGAAGGCAAGGGAAGACCTCCACCTAATGGTCAAGAGATCAACAAGAGGATTTCGCGGGCGCCCGCGAAATCCAAGGTAGGAAGACGAAGACCTTGGCCAAATGGTCATGAGGTCAACAGGAGGATTTCGCACCTGCGAAATCCAAGCAAGGCAAGGGTAGACATCGAACAAATGGTCAAGAGGTTACAGGAGGATTTCGCGCCAGCGAAATCCAAGGAAGGCTAGGGAAGACCTCGACCAAATGGTCAAGAGGTCAACAAGCGGCTTTCGTGCCCGCGAAACCCAGGGAAGGCAAGGGAAGACCTCGACCAAATGGTCAAGAGGTCAACAAGAGGCTTTCGCGCTCGCGTAATCCAAGGAAGGCAAGGGAAGACCTCGACAAAATGGCCAAGAAGTAACAAGAGGATTTCACGCCCGCGAAATCCATGGAAGGCAAGGGAAGACCTCGACCAAATGGTCCAGAGGTCAACAAGAGGATTTCGCGTCCGCAAAATCCAAGGAAGGCAAGGGAAGACCTCGAGCAAATGGTAAGGAAGTCAACAAGAGGATCTCACGTCCGCGAAATCCAAGGAAGGCATGGGAAGACCTCGAGCAAATGGTCAAGAGGTCAACAAGAGGATTTCGCGCCCGCGATATCCAAGGAAGGCATGGGAAGACATCGACCAAATGGTAAAGAGGTCAACATGAGGATTTCGTGGGAAGGCAAGGGAAGACCTCGACCAAATGGTAAAGAGGTCAACAAGAGGATTTCGCGTCCGCAAAATCCAAGGAAGGCAAGCGAAGACCTCGACCAAATGGTCAAGAGGTAACTAAAGGATTTCGCGCCCGCGAAATCCATGGATGCAAGGGAAGACCTCCACCAAACGGTCAAGAGGATTTCGTAGGCGAAATCCAAGGCAGGCAAGGGAAGACCTCGACCTAATGAATAAGAGGTCAACAAGAGGATATCGCATCCGCAAAATCCAAGGAAAACATAGGAAGACCTCGACCAAATGGTCAAGAGCTCAACAAGCGGATTTCGCGCCCGCGAGATCCAAGGAAGGCAAGGGAAGACCTCGACCAAATGGTCATATGGTCAACAAGAGGATTTCGCGGGCCAAGGGATGACCTCGACCAAAAGGTCAACCAGTCAACAAGAGGATTTCGCATCCGCGAAATCCAAGGAAGGCAAGGGAAGACCTCGACCAATTGGTCAAGAGGTCAACAAGAGGATTTCGCGCCCGTGAAATCCTAGGAAGGCAACGGAAGACCTCGACCAAATGGTCAAGAGGTCAAAAGGAGGATTTCGTGTCCGCGAAATCCTAGGAAGGCAACGGAAGACCTCGACCAAATGGTCTAGTGGTCAAAAGGAGGATTTCGTGTCCGCGAAATCCAAGGATGGTAAGGGAAGACATCGACCAAATCGTCAAGAGGTCAACAAGATGATTTCGCGCCTTCGAAATCCAAGGATGGCATGGTCAGATCTCGACCAAATGGTCAAGAGATAACAAAAGGATTTCGCAGGCGTGAAATCCAAGGAAGGCAAGGGTAGACATCGACCAAATGCTCATGAGGTCAAAAAGAGGATTTCCCGCCCACGAAATCCAAGGAAGGCAAGGGAAGACTTCGACCAATTGGTCAAGACGTCAAAAAGAGGATTTCGCGTGCACGAAATCCAAGGAAGGCAAGGGAAGACCTCGACCAAATGGTCAATAGGTCAACATGGGGATTTTGCGCCCTTGGAATCAAAGGATGGCTAGGGAAGACATCGACCAAATCGTCATGAGGTCAACAAGAGGATTTTGCGCCTGCGAAATCCATGAAAGAAACAGAAAGACCTCGACCAAATGGTCAAGAGGCAACAAGAGGATTTTCGCGCCCGTGAAATCCAAAGAAGGCAAGGGAAGACCTCGACCAAATGGTCAATAGGTCAACAATAGGATTTCGCGCCCGTAGAATCCATGGAAGGCAAGGGAAGACCTAAACCAAACGGTCTAGAGATCAACAAGAGGATTTCGGCCCGCGAAATCCAAGCGAACCAAAGGAAAGACCTCGACCAAATGGTTAAGAGGTCAACAAGAGGATTTCGCGGCAAGGAAGGCACGACAATAACCTCGACCAAATGGTCAAGAGGTCAACAAGAGGATTTCGCACCCGCAAAATCCAAGGAAGGCAAGGGAAGACATCGACCAAATGGTAATGAGGTCAACAAGAGGATTTCGCGCCCACGAAATCCAGGGAAGGCAAGGGAAGACCTCGACCAAATGGTCAAGAGGTAATAAGAGGATTTCACGCCTGTGAAATACAAGGAAGGCAAGGGCTGACCTCGACCAAATGGTCAAGTGCTCAACAAGAGGATTTCGCGCCTGTGAAATACAAGGAAGGCGAGGGAATACCTCGACCAAATTGTCAAGAAGTCAAAATGAGGATTTCGTGCCCGCGAAATCCAAGGATGGTAAGGGAAGATCTCGACCAAATGGTCAAGAGGTCAACAAGATAATTTCACACCCTCAAAATCGATGGAAGGCAAGGGAAGACCTCGACCAATTGGTCAGGAGGTAACAAGAGTTTTTCGCGGGCGCGAAATCCAAGGAATGCAAGGGAAGACTTCAACCAAATGGTCAAGAGGTCAACAAGAGAATTTCGCGCCTTCGAAATCGATGGAAGGCAAGGGAAGACCTCGACCAAATGGTCAAGAGGTAACAAGTGGATTTTGCAGGCCCGAAATCCATGGAAGGCAAGGGAAGACTTCGACCAAATGGTCTAGAGGTCAAAAAGAGGATTTCGCGCCCATGAAATCCAAGGAAGGCATGGGAAGACCTTGACCAAATGGTCATGAGGTCAACAAGAGGATTTCGCACCCGCGAGATCCACGGAAGGCAAGGGAAGACCTCGACCAAATTGTCAAGAGGTCAACAAGAGGATGTCACGCCCGCGAAATACACGGAAGGCAAGGGAAGACCTCGACCATTTGGTCAAGAGGTCAAAAAGAGGATTTCGTGCCTGCGAAATCCAAGGAAGGCAAGGGAACACCTCGACCAAATGGTCAACAGGTAACAAGAGGATTTCGCACCTGCAAAATCCAAGGTAGGCAAAGGAAGACCTCGACCAAATGGTCAAGCGGTCAACATGAGGATTTTGCGCCCACGAAATACAAGGAAGGGAATGGAAGACCTCGACCAAATGGTCAAGAGGTCAAAAAGAGGATTTCGTGCCCGCGAAATCCAAGGATGTTACGGTTAGACCTCGACCAAATGGTCAAGATGTCAACAAGAGGATTTCGCGCTTGCGAAATCCTAGGAAGGCAAGGGAAGTCCTCGACCAAATGGTCAAGTGGTCAAAAAGGGGATTTCATGCCCGCGAAATCCAAGGAAGGCAAGGGAAGACATCGTCCAAATGGTCAAGAGGTCGAAAAGTGGATTTCGCGCCCGCGAAATCCAAGGAAGGCAAGGGAAGACCTCAACGAAATGGTCAATAGGTCAACCAGAGGATTTCGCGCCCATGAAATCCAAGGAAGGCATGGGAAGAACTCGACCAAATGGTCAAGAGGTCAACAAGAGGATTTCGCACCCGCGAAATCCTAGGAAGGCAACGAAAGTCCTCGACCAAATGGTCAAGAGGTCAAAAAGGGGATTTCGTGCCCACGAAATCCAAGGAAGGCAAGGGAAGACCTCGGCCAAAAGGTCAAGCGGTCTAAAAGAGGATTTCGTGCCCACGAAATCCAAGGAAGGCAGGGGAAGACCTCGACGAAATGGTCAATAGGTCAACCAGAGGATTTCGCGCCCACGAAATTCAAGGAAGGCCTGAGAAGTCCTCGACCAAATGGTCAAGAGGTCAACAAGAGGATTTCGCACCTGCGGAATCCAAGGAAGGCAAGGGAAGACCTAGACCAAATGGTCAATAGGTCAACAAGAGGATTTCTGCCCACGAAAACAAAGGAAAGACCTCGACCAAATGGTCAAGAGGTCAACAAGAGGATTTCGCGCCCGCGAAATCCAAGGATGGCAAGGGAAGACCTCGACCAATTGGTCAAGAGGTCAACAAGAGGTTTTCAAGCCCGTAAAATCCGAGGAAGGCACGGGAAGACCTCGACCAATTTGTCAACAGGTCAACAAGAGGATTTTGCACCCGCAAAATCCATGGAAGGCACGGGAAGACCACGACCAAATGGTCAAGAGGTCAACGAGAGGATTTCGCTCCTACGAAATCCATGGAAGGCAAGCGAAGACCTCGAGCAAATGGTCAAGAAGTCAACATGAGGATTTCGTGTTCGCGAAATCCAAGGAAGGCAAGGGAAGACCTCGACCAAATGGTCAAGAGGTAACAAGAGGATTTCGCGCCAGCGAAATCCAAGGAAGGCATGGGAATACCACCACCAAATGGTGAAGAGGTCAACAAGAGGATTTCGCGCCCACGAAATCCAAGGATGGCAAGGGAAGACCTCGACCTAATTGTCAAGTGGTCAACAAGAGGATTTCGCGTCTGCGAACTCCTAGGAAAGCAAAGGAAGACCTCGACCAAATGTCAAGAGGTCAACAAGCTGATTTCGCGCCGCGAGATCCAAGGAAGGCAAGGGAAGACATCGATCAAATGGTCAAGAGGTCAACAAGAGGATTTCGCGGGCCAAGCAAAGACCTCGACCAAATGGTCAAGAGGTCAACAAGAGGATTTTGCACCAGTAAAATCCAAGGTAGGCACGAGAAGACCTCGACCAAATAGATAAGATGTAACAAGAGGATTACGCGCCCGCGAACTCCAAGGAAGGCAAGGGAAGACCACGACCAAATGGTCAATTGGTCAACAAGCGGATTTCGCGCCTACGAAATCCATGGAAGGCAAGGGAAGACCTTGACCAAATGGTCAAGAGGTCAACAAGAGGCTTTCACGCACACGAAATCCAAGGAAGGCAAGGGAACACCTCAATCAATTGGTCATGAAGTTAACATGAGGATTTCACGTCCGCGAAATCGAAGGAAGGCAAGGGAAGACCTCGACCAAATGGTCAAGAGGTAACAAGAGGATTTCGCGCCCGCAAAACCCAAGGAAGGCAAGGGAAGACCTCGAACAAATGGTCAAGAGGTCAATAAGAGGATTTCGCGACTACGTAATCAACGATAGGCAAACGAAGTCCTCGGCCAAATGGCCAAGAGGTCAACAAGAGGATATCGCGCCCGCAAACTCCAAGGAAGGCAAGGGAAAACCTCGACCAAATGGTCAAGAGGTCAACTAGAGGTTTTTGCGCCCGCGAAATCCAAGGAAGGCAAGGGAAGACCCCGACCAAATGGTCAAGAGGTCAACAAGTGGCATTCGCGCTCGCGAAATCCCAGGAAGGCAAGGGAATACCTCGACCAAATGGTCAAGAGTTAACAAGAGGATTTCGCGCCCGCGAAATCCGCGAAAGGCAAGGGAAGACCTCGACCAAATGGCCAAGAGGCAACAAGAGGATTTCGCCCCCGCGAAATCCAAGGAAGGCAAGTGAAGACCACGACCAAATGCTCAAGAAGTCAACAAGAGGATTTCGCGCCCGTGAAATCCAAGGAAGGCAAGGGAAGACCTCGAGCAATTGGTCATGAAGTTAACATGAGGATTTCGCGTCCGCGAAATCCAAGGATGGCAAGGGAAGACCTCGACCAAATGGTCAAGAGGTAACTAGAGGATTTTGCGCCCCCGAAATCCAAGGATGGCAAGGGAAGACCACCACCAAAATGGTCAAGAGGTCAACAAGTGGATTTCTCGCCCACGAAATCAAATTATGGCAAGGGAAGACCTTGACCTAATGGTCAAGAGGACAACAAGTCCGTGAAATCCTAGGAAAGCAATGGAAGACCTCGACCAAATGGTCAAGAGGTCAACAAGCGGATTTCGCGCTCGTGAGATTCAAGGAAGGCCGGGGAAGACCTCCACCAAATGGCCAAGAGGTCGACAAGAGGATTTCACGCCCGAGAAATCCAAGGATGGCATGGGAAGGCCTCGACCTAATGGTCAAGAGGTAACAAGAGGATTTCGCGTTTGCGAAATCCAAGGAAAGCAAAGGAAGACCTTGAACAAATGGTAAGAGGTCAACAAGCGGATTTCGCGGCCACGAGATCCAAGGAAGGCAAGGGAAGAAATCGACCGAATGGCCAAGAGGTCAACAAGAGGATTTCGCTGGCCAAGGGAAGACCTCGACCAAATGGTCAAGAGGTCAACAAGAGGATTTCGCACCCGTAAAATCCAAGGAAGGCACGGGAAGACCTCGACCAAATGGATAAGAGGTCAACTAGAGGATTTCGCGCCCGCAAAATCCAAGGAAGGCAAACGAAGACCTCTGTCAAATGGTCAAGAGGTCAACTAGTGGATTTCGCGCCCGCGAAATCAAAGGACGGCAAGGGTAGACCTCGACCAAATGGTAAAGAGGTAACAAGAGGATTACGAGCCCGCGAAATCCAAGGAAGGCAAGGGAAGACCCCGACCAAATGGTCAAGAGGTCCACAAGCGGATTTCGCACCCACGAAATCCACGGAAGGCATGGGAAGACCTCAACCAAATGGTCAAGAGGTCAACAAGAGACTTTCGCGCTCATGAAATACAAGGAAGGCAAGTGAAGACCTCGACCAAATGGCCAAGAGGTAACAAGAGGATTTCGCGCCTGCAAACTCCATGGACGGCAAGGGAAGACCACGACCAAATGGTCAAGAAGTCAACAAGCAGATTTCGCACCCACGAAATCCAAGGAAGGCACGAGAAGACCTCGATCAAATGGTCAAGAGGTCAACAAGAGGCTTTCACACTCACGAAATCCAAGAAAGGCAAGCGAAGACCTCGACCAAATGGCCAAGAGGTAACAACAGGATTTCGCGCCGACGAAATCCAAGGAAGGCAAGGAAAGACCTTGACCAAATGGTCAAGAGGCCGACAAGAGGATTTCGCGCCCGCGAAATCCTAGGAAGGCAAGGGATGACCTCGCGTTAATGGTCAAGAAGTCAACAAGAGGATTTCGCGTCCGCGAAATCCAAGGAAGGCAAGGGAAGACCTCGACCAAATGGTCAAGAGGGAACATGAGGATTTCGCGCCCCCAAAATCCAAAGAAGGCATGGGAAGACCTCGACCAAATGGTCAATAGGTAACAAGAGGATTTCGCGCCCGCGAAATCCAAGGAAGGCAAGGGAAGACCTCGACCAAATGGTCATGAGGTCAACAAGAAGATTTCGTGCCCGCAAAATCCAAGGAAGGCAAGGGAAGACCTCGACCAAATGGTCAAGAGGTCAACAAGAGGATTTCGCGTCCGCGAAATCCAAGCAAGGCAAGGGAAGACCTCGACCGAATGGTCAAGAGGTAACAAGAGGATTTCGTGCCCACGAAATCCAACGAAGTCAAAGGAAGACCTCCACCAAATGGTCCAGAGGTCAACAAGAGGATTTCGCGCCTTCGAAATCGAAGGAAGGCAAGGGAAGACCTCGTCCAAATGGTCAAGAGGTAACAAGTGGATTTTGTGGGTGCGAAATCCAAGGAAGGCAAGGGAAGACTTCGACCAAATGGTCTAGTGGTCAAAAAGAGGATTTCGCGCCCACGAATTCCAAGGAAGCATGGGAAGACCTTGACCAAGTGGCCAGGACGTCAACAAGAGGATTTCGCGCCCGCGAGATCCATGGAAGGCATGGGAAGACCTCGACCAATTGGTCAAGAGGTCAACAAGAGGATGTCGCACCCGCGAAATACAAGGAAGGCAAGGGAAGACCTCAAGCAAATGGTCATGAAGTCGACATGAGGATTTCGTGTCTGCGAAATCCAAGGAAGGCAAGGGAAGACCTCGACCAAATGGTCATGCGGTAACAAGAGGATTTCGCGCCCGCGAAATCCAAGGAAGGCACGGGAAGACCTCCACCAAATGGTCAAGCGGTCAACTACTGGATTTCGCGCCCACGAAATCCAAGGATGGCAAGGGAAGACCTCGACCTATTGGTCAAGAGGTCAACAAGTGGAATTCGCGGATTTTGCGTCCGCGAAATCCAAGGAAAGCATAGGAAGACCTCGACCAAATGGTCAAGAGGTCAACAAGCGGATTTCGCGCCTGCGAGATTCAAGGAAGGCAAGGGAAGAACTCCACCAAAAGTACAATAGGTCAACAAGAGGATTTCGCGCCCTTGAAATCCAAGGATGGCATGGGGAGACCTCGACCTAATGGTCGAGAGGTCAACATTTGGATTTCGCGTCCGCGAAATCCAAGGAAAGCAAAGGAAGACCTCGAACATATGGTCAGGAGGTCAACAAGCGGATTTCGCGCCCACGAGATCCATGGAAGGCAAGGAAAGACATCGACCAAATGGTCAAGAGGTCAACAAGAGGATTTCGCGGGCCAAGGGAAGACCTCGACCAAATGGTCAAGAGGTCAACAAGTGGATTTCGAATCCGCGAAATACAAGGATGGCAAGGGAAGACCTCGACCAAATGGTCAAGCGGTCAACAAGAGGATTTCGAGCCCGCGAAATCCTAGGAAGGCAAGGGAAGACCTCGACCAAATGGTCAACAGGTAACAAGAGGATTTCGAACCCACGAAATCCAAGGAAGAGAAGGGAAGACCTCGACCAAATGGTCAAGCGGTAACATGAGGATTTCGCGCCTGCGAAATCCAAGGAAGGCACGGGAAGACCTCCACCAAATGGTCAAGCGGTCAATTAGAGGATTTCGCGCCCACGAAATCCAGGGATGGCAAGGGAAGACCTCGACCAAATGGTCAAGAGGTCAACAAGTGGATTTCGCATCCACGAAATCCTAGGAAAGCATAGGAAGACCTCGACCAAATGGTCAAGAGGTCAACAAGCGGATTTCGCGCCCGCGACATCCAAGGAAGGCAAGGGAAGACCTCCACCAAATGTTCAAGAGGTCAACAAGAGGATTTCGCGCCCTTGAAATCCAAGGATGGCAAGGGGAGACCTCGACCTAATGGTCAAGAGGTCAACAATTGGATTTCGCGTCCGCGAAATCCAAGTAAAGCTAAGGAAGACCTCGAACAAACGGTCAGGAGGTCAACAAGCGGATTTTGCGCCCACGAGATCCAAGGAAGGCAGGGAAAGACATCGACCAAAAGGTCAAGAGGTCAACAAGAGGATTTCGCGGGCCAAGGGAAGACCTCGACCAAATGGTCCAGAGGTCAACAAGAGGATTTCGCATCCACGAAATACAAGGAAGGCAAGGGAAGACCTCGACCAAATGGTCAAGTGGTCAACAAGAGGATTTCGCGCCCGTGAAATCCTAGGAAGGCAAGGGAAGACCTCGACCAAATGGTCAACAGGTAACAAGAGGATTTCAAACCCACGAAATCCAAGGAAGGCATGGGAAGACCTCGATCAAATGGTCAAGAGGTCAACAAGAGGATTTCAGGCCCGCGGAATCCATGGAAAGCAATGGAAGACCTCGACCAAATGGTCAACAAGTCAACAAGAGGATTTCGACCCGCGAAATCCATGGAAAGCAATGGAAAGACCTCGACCAAATGGTCATGAGGTCTGCAAGCAGATTTCGCGCCCGCGAGATCCATGGAAGGCAAGGGAAGACCTCGACCAAATGGTCAGGAGGTCAACTAGTGGATTTCGCGGGCCAAGAGAAGACCTCGACCAAATGGTCAAGAGGTCAACAAGAGGATTTCGCATCCTTGAAATCTAAGGAAGGGAAGAGAAGACCTCGACCAATTGGTCAAGAGGTCAACAAGAGGATTTCGCGGCCACGAAATCCTAGGAAGGCAACGGAGGACCTCGACCAAATGGTCAAGAGGTCAAAAAGGGGATTTCGTGCCCGCGAAATCCAAGGAAGGCAAGGGAAGACCTCGATCAAATGTTCAAGAGGTAACAAGAGGATTTCGCGCCCGCGAAATCCACCGCAGGCAAGGCAAGACCTCGACCAACTCGTCTAGAGGACAAAAAGAGGATTTCGCTCCTGCGAAATACAAGGAAGGCAAGGGAAGACCTTGACCAAATGGTCAAGGGGTCAAAAAAAGGATTTCATGCCCACGAAATCCAAGGATGGTAAGGGAAGACCTCGACCAAATCGTCAAGAGGTCAACAAGAGGATTTCGCGCCTTTGAACTCCAAGGAAGGCAAGGGAAGACCTCGACCAAATGGTCAAGGGGTAACATGAGGATTTTGCAGGCGCGAAATCCAAGGAAGGCAAGGGAAGACCTCGACCAAATCGTCAAGAGGACAAAAAGAGGATTTCGCACCCACGAAATCCAAGGAAGGCAAGGGAGGGCCTCGACCAAATGGTCAAGTGTCAAAAAGAGGATTTCGCGCCTGCGAAATCGAAGGAAGGCATGGGAAGACCTCGACCAAATGGTCAAGAGGTCAACAATAGGATTTCGCGCCTACGAAATCAAAGGAAGGCAAGGGAGGACCTCGACCGAATGGTCAAGTGGTAACTAGAGGATTTCGCACCCACGAAATGCAAGGAAGGCATGGGAAGACCTCGACCAAATGGTTAAGTGGTCAACAAGAGGATTTCGCGGGAAGGCAAGAGAAGACCTCGACCAAATGGTCAAGAGGTCAACAAAAGGATTTCGCACCCGCAAAATCAAAGGATGGCACGGGAAGACCTCGACCAAATGGATAAGAGGGCAACTTGAGGATTTCTCGCCCGCGAAATCCAAGGAAGGCAAACGAAGACATCGGCCAAATGGTCGAGAGGTCAACAAGAGGATTTCGCGCCCGCGAAATCCAAGGAAGACAATGGAGGACCTCGTCCAAATGGTCAAGAGGTAACAAGAGGATTTCGCGCCCGTGAAATCCAAGGAAGGCAAGGGAAGACCCCGACCAAATGGTCAAGAGGTCAACAATAAGATTTCGCGCCCGCGAAATCCACGAAAGGCAAGGGATGACCTCGACCAATTGTTCAAGAGGTCAACAAGAGGATTTCGCGCTCACGAAAGGCAAGGAAGGCAAGCGAAGACCTCGACCAAATGGCAAAGTGGTAACAAGAGGATTTCACGGGCGTGAAATCCAAAGAAGGCAAGGGAAGACGTCGACCAAATCGTCAAGAGGACAAAAAGAGGATTTCGTGCCCACGAAATCCAAGGAAGGCAAGGGAAGACCTCGACCAAATGGTCAAGAGGTCAAAAAGAGGATTTCGCGCCAGCGAAATCCAAGGGTGGCATGGGAAGACCTCAACCAATTGGTCAAGAGGTCAACAATAGGATTTCGCGCCTACGAAATCCAAGGAAGGCAAGGGAGGACCTCGACCAAATGGTCAAGTGGTAACAAGAGGATTTCGCACCCGCGAAATCCAAGGAAGGCATGGGAAGACCTCGACCAAATGGTTAAGAGGTCAACAAGAGGATTTCGTGGGAAGGTAAGGGAAGACCTCGACCAAATGGTCAAGAGGTCAACAAAAGGATTTCGCACCCGCAAAATCAAAGGAAGGCACGGGAAGAGCTCGACCAAATGGATAAGAGGTCAACTAGAGAATTTCACGCCCACGAAATCAAAGGAAGGCAAACGAAGACCTCGGCCAAATGGTCGAGAGGTCAACAAGAGGATTTCGCGCCCGCGAAATCCAAGGAAGACAAGGGAGGACCTCGTCCAAATGGTCAAGAGGTAACAATAGGATTTCGCGCCCGTGAACTCCAAGGAAGGCAAGGGAAGACAACGACCAAATGGACAAGAGGTCAACAGGCAGATTTCGCGCCCGCGAAATACATGGAAGGCAAGGGAAGATCTCGACCAAATGGTCAAGAGGTCAACAAGAGGCGTTCGCGCTCACGAAATCCAAGGAAGGCAAGCGAAGACCTCGACCAAATGGCTAAGTGGTAACAAGAGGATTTTGCGCCCGCGAAATCCAAGGAAGGCAAGGGAAGACCTCGACCAAATGGTCAAGAGGTCAACAAGTGGATTTCGCGCCCGCGAAATGCAAAGAAGTCAAGGGAAGAATTCGAGCAAATGGTCAAGAAATCAACAAGAGGATTTCGCGGGCAAGGGAAGACATCGACCAAATGGTCAAGAGGTAACAAGAGGATTTCGTGCCCGCAAAATCCAAGGAAGGCAAGGGAAGACCTCGACCATGTGGTCAAGAAGTCATCAAGTGGATTTCGCGCCCACGAAATCCAAGGAAGGCAAGGGACGACCTCGACCAAATGGTCAAGTGTCAAAAAGAGGATTTCGCGCCCACGAAATCCAAGGAAGGCAAGGGAAGACCTCGACCAAATGGTCAAGAGGTCAACAATAGGATTTCGCGCATACGAAATCCAAGGAAGGCAAGGGAGGACCTCGACCAAATGGTCTAGTGGTAATAAGAGGATTTCGCACCCGCGAAATCCAAGGAAGGCATGGGAAGACCTCGACCAAATGGTTAAGAGGTCAACAAGAGGATTTCGCGGGAAGGCAAGGGAAGACCTCGACCAAATGGTCAAGACGTCAACAAAAGGATTTCGCACCCGCAAAATCAATGGATGGCACGGGAAGACCTCGACCAAATGGATAAGAGGTCAACTAGAGGATTTCGCGCCCGCGAAATCCAAGGAAGGCAAGGCAAGACCTCGACCAAATGGTCTAGAGGAAAAAATGAGGATTTCGCTCCTGCAAAATACAAGGAAGGCAAGGGAAGACCTCGACCAATTGTTCAAGAGGTCAACAAGAGGATTTCGCGCTCACGAAATCCAAGGAAGGCAAGGGAAGACCACGACCAAATGGTCAAGAGGTCAACAAGCGAATTTCGCGCTCGCAAAATACAAGGAAGGCAAGGGAAGACCTCGACCAAATGGTCAAGAGGTCAACAAGAGGCTTTCGCGCTCACGAAATCCAAGGAAGGCAAGCGAAGACCTCGACCAAATGGCTAAGTGGTAACAAGAGGATTTCGCGCCCACGAAATCCAAGGAAGGCAAGGGAAGACCTCGACCAAATGGTCAAGAGGTCAACAAGAGGATTTCGCGCCCGCGAAAT
>JAMKQA010002497.1:0-26247 GCA_024699735.1 Posidonia australis
GTCATATAAATAATGTCTCCAAATTTTCAGGGCGAGCATAATAACTGTCATCTCTAAATCATGGGTGGGATAATTCCTCTCATGATCTTTTAATTGGCACAAGGCGTACACCACCACCCTACCATGCTACATCAGCACACACCCCAAACCAGTACCACAGGCATCACTATAAACTATGAAACCACCACTCCTAGAGGGCATGGTCAAAACTAGGGCTGATACTAGATGAGCCTTCAATTTGTTGAAGCTCTCCTTGCATTGCCAATCCTAGGCAAAGAGCACTTCCTTTCTGGTCAGTCTGGTCAATGGTGCAGCAATCTTGGAGAAATCCTGGATGAATCTCCTGTAATATCCTGCCAGGGTGAGAAAACTTCTAATCTCAGTTACTATCTTCGGTCAGGCGCAACAGCTGACAACCTCTACTTTTGGTAGATCTACTTTAATGCCTTCCCTTGAAATAATATGACCAAGGAAGAACACCTCCTCCAGCCAAAACTCGCATTTGGGAACTTGGCATAAAGCTGATACTGCCTCAACGTCTCCAGTGCGATCCTCAAATGTCTCCGAAGGGTCTAAACATCCTGAGAATACACCAGAATGTCATCCACAAAGATGACCACAAACAGATCCAAATAGGGCCTGAACACCCTATTCATCAGGTCCATAAAAGCAGCTGGCGCATTTGTCAATCAAAATGGCATAACCAAGAACTCATAAAGTCCATAACGGGTGTGAAAGGTTGTCTTCTGCACATCTGGCTCACTGATCCTCAATTGATGGTATCCAGATCTCAAATCTATCCTGGAAAATAATGATGCTTCCTGCAACGGGTTGAACAAATCGTCGATCCTAGGCAGTGGATACTTGTTCTTCATATTGATCTAGTTCAACATCCTGTAGTCTATGTAGAGCCGAAGTCAACCATCCATCTTCTTAATTAACAAAATCGATGCTCCCCAAGGTGAAACACTGGGATGGATGAATCCCTTATCCATCAGTTCCTGCAGCTGATTCCGAAGCTCCCTTAACTCAGCAAGTGTCATCCTGTATGGAGTCTTGGAAATAGGACCTGATCCTAGCACCAAATCAATCACGAACTCCACTTCGCTATGTGGTGGCATTCTAGGAAATTTTTCTAGAAAACATCAGGATATTCCCCCACAACTGGCAAATCCTAAATCTCAATCATAGGCAAAGTAGAAACTGTCACACATGCCAAATAGTCCACACTGCCTCTTGCGAGATGATGATAGGCCTTAATAGCAGAAATCACATTTCTAGGCTCACTTGGTCTAGTGCATTGTACCATACACTAGCCTTGCCCAAGACACTCTGCCAAAACTCTTCTCTTGGCACAATCTATCATGGCAAAATGTTGTACCAGCGAGTCCATCCCCAAGATAACATCATAATCCTACTTGTCCGTCAGGATCAAACTAGCTTGAAAATTTCTGTCCCTCTGCTGAATATCAATCAGACTCAAATACATTCACGCTAGACTGTGTTCTCCCAATGGGGTGACTACACCCGGGTGGAATGCCAGTCTAGCTGGCCTGGTCTCGATCTCAGAAGCAAATGACTCGAAGACAAAATAAAATGAACTCTCAGAGTCGAACAAGACTCGGGCCATCCGATCAGCCACAGGAAAAGATCCTATAAGCAACGCACCATAATCATAATCATAATAAAAGATAGTGTTGATTACCAATAGGATCCAATATTACAGGACAGGATTTTACTCGTACAAACGTGCTAGTTCTCACCTTCCACCACATCAGTAGATGGACCAGCATCAACAGCAGCAATGGAGAGCACTCTCCCATTAGTAGGCTGATGTGGCGCATCTCCTGCTGGCTTTGGCTGATTGGAACAATCCTTCTGGTAATGCCCAGACTTCCGAAAGTTGTAGCATACTATACTGTCTAAGATCCAATAGTTGTGCCAACACTGCACTGCTACATGCCCCTTCTTGCCACAGACGTGACATGGTCCCACCTATGGGCCGCTGCTGGACCCTGCATAGCTAAAACCCACACTCTCTTCTCTACCAAATGTAGGCCGTTGTTTCCATTTCTTCCCAGAGCTACTAGAACTCCCAGAACATGGCGCTCCAGTCACTAACGGTCAAGAAACGGAAGGTCAAGAGACAGACTTCCTCCCCTTTTCCTTCTTAGGATACTCTTCCTAGAACAGCCTACAATTATCCTCATAGCGGCTTGCAAGCTCAACAGCATCTGCTAAAGTCTGGCATCTGAAGCCGATAACTCTGGATCTTAGCACAGGATTCAATCCTTCCACAAACTTCTTGGTTCTATTCTTCTCGGAAACCACAGCCTGAGAGAACTAATCCAGTTGAAGGAAGGATGATTCAAATTTAGCCGTGGGCCATGCGATGGATAGTTGTTTCTCACTTCGGAGTGCTATTCAGGATTTGATTGACCGTGTGGTCATTATCATTCACACATTGTAGGCGGGGTCTGTGCCTACACCGGCACAAGCATCTGCATCCATCCCTATTCCGCCTAGCGTTGTTAACCAGCCGCTCCCTGAGCACAGCAGTCCACGCATGCCAGGGTCCTCTGGAATTCACGCCATCTTTCCAACTCGATTCAACGCTTCCACGCTAGACCATTCGAATTTGATCCATGATTCCGCTATTCCATTCCCGCTATCCTTGTATCATTCCTTTGTTGAGGGTTCAAGCTTCGTCGTAAATGTGATCCAACTCACTGCCAGATTGGAATACTCAGCAACCTCATTAGCACGACCACCCTCACCAGTAACCCTATTAGCACAATTGCCCACATCGACCACACTAGTGACCCTACTTGCACAACCTCCCAATCTACAGCACCAGTCACCTTGCTAGCTCGTCCACTGTGTAGTTTCCTTGGCCAGTGTCCCTACCAGTTCCACCAGCAACAAGTCTACCCCTTGCTAGACCAAAATCGCTCGCTAGGACACTTGTGGTTGTTAGTTTGACCCAAGACTCCCTTTGTGTGCCCTATGACTCTACGGTAGTTATGTGTGCAAAGATCACACGATCGAGATGGATATATAGGGGCCCAGCCCCTATGCCAACCCGATCTACTGTAGCTCCAGAATAGCCAGAGAGTCAACTAGTGAAGCCTACCACTGTTGAAACCTTGGCCAAGCCCTCTTCCACTACAGCCAAACCCGTGGTCGACATCACTACTCAACTCAAGAAGGTCGAGGCTGATATTTCCATATGGGACTTGATCCACACTTCAGCTAAGCATTGAGAAGCCTTCCTTCTTGTTTTCCATGCTGCCCATGTATCCCCCACTATATAGCCTACATCCCTAGAAACCATGGTAGGCATGATTGCCACACCTCAAGTTATCTCCTTCACCTCCTAGGAGTTACCTCCAGCAGGGATAAATCGCAACCATCCCCTATTTGTGACAGTACAGTTCAAGAACTTCTGCATCCCTTTCACCTTGGTCGATAATGGTGCAGGTGTGAACACCTACCCCTTACGCACAGCACGTAAGCTCAGATTCAAGGCCAAGGATATTGTGCTAGCAATGAAAGGGATGATGTTGTTCGACAACTCGCATCATGACACGTTGGGCTTGTTGGTAATCCCCCTCATCATTGGCCCCGCTGAGTTTGATGTGGAATTTTATGTTGTGGACCTTGAACCCTCGTTTAATCACTTGCTTGGGCACCCTTGGCTCCATAAGCATCATGTCCTCCCATCAACACTCCTTCGCATGATCAAGTTCAGCTGGGGCAATAACATCATCACCGTCATGGCTGAGAACTTTGAGAAGGAGAAGGTCGACGCTGTCTCAACCCTATCCCACCAGACTGTCCACTTTGAATCCAAGTCTTCAAATGTCATCTTTTGGGTTAATCGGTAAACCGGTTAATTTCATTCCTAAATGTGATCATGGCAGCTACCCATCTGTTCGTAGCAATCCTTCTAGGATGGTCGAGAATCTCTGTCGTCAATGGGGATATAAGAAAGGGGCGCCTCTCGGGAAGTACAGCCAGGAGATCGCCGAGCCCGTTGCTGCCGAGGAGTGGAGAAAGCGACAAGGACTTGGTTATGAGCAGTCACCTCAGGAGGTGCATTCCCGACGCTTACAAAACTCCTCTCCTGCTCGCTTCGTTAGTGCAGGGACTCTCAATCTAGGTCAGGGTCTGGGTGCAGCGGCATTACAACGAGGCATTTCGTCAAGTACAGTTGAGCGGGTAGGCATTGAGGATTGCTATTCCGAAGAAGATGCCACAGCGGTTTTAGTTCCTACCACTGTTGTTTTAGTCCAAACCACAACTATTTCAGTTCTTACCACGGATGTTTTAGTTTCAACCACAGTAGTTCCAGCCCCAACTACGGTTGTTCCAATCTCAACCACGGCAAAGGCAATTCCCACCACAGTAACACTAATTTCAATAGCCGCAATTTCAGTCAAGACCACAGCAATTCCAGTTCCAACCATCACATCAACATTGGTTCAAGTGCCAACTACCCCACCAGGCACGGCATCAGTCACAGTCACGACAACTCCAATTACCACATCTGTCCCCATGGCAGCCTTAGTGGCTACATCAGTTCCCAATACAGTTGTGGTTCTAAAGATGGCAGTTTTAGCTTCAGTGCCAATCGCAGTACCAACCATGGAGCCTACCTAGATTCAGTTGTCGGCCTGGAGTACCGACCCATACCCCAGTAATGTACAGGAGTCTGCATACTATGTGGATCTTGCCACTGATGAAGACGAGGGAGTAGTCGCAAAGGCGTAGATCAACGAGATCCTCTAGGACATTGAAGTTCTGTTTCAAGAGTAGCTCGCCATGTTGGCAAAAGGCGCCATAGAGGAAGTGAGGCACCAGAAAGGCAAAGTAACGATGATTGAAGTAGCCCCTCCCTCACCGTAGGAAACTCAAGACCATTCCACTATCATAGTTTTGAAAGAAGATGAAGAGTCAGCTTACTCTAGACCAGATGAGTTAATCACTCAATAGCCGGGAGGCAGGTCTAGATGGTATCAACAACCTAGACCTCACCTTAAGCATGGTGGGGGAAAAAAAAAAAGACCTTGACCTAACATAGGTGGCATCACTCTCATCAGTCAGTAGTAGGACAGCCACCAATTAGCAGCACCCCTAGCAAGTAGCAGAAAAAACCTAAAAAAATTAACATTAACTGAAGAAGTAGAATCAGAGAGGTAGGAAGAATCAAGCATAAGGAAGATACAAAGCATGACAACACAGAGATCGCCCGTCGCCAGTATAAGAATACGAGAGTTAGCATAACTCTCTTTTGGCGCCAAATTAGTCAAATGTCAGAGCAGATTTGCACTTTTGATACAGTAGACTCTAGTTTTCAGAAGGAGATTTTATCTGAGCTTGTGGCCCACGAAGAGGAAGACAACACTGGTGCACTTGAAGATGGCGATGCACCAATAGAATTTCCACACTATGATGATGACCCAGAAGGCCCGAATCTCCATGTAGATGAAGAGATCGAGCTAATAAACATCAGAACCACATACGATGTCAAGGAATTGCACATCATTGCTAAACTCTCCCCCCAAGTAAAGAAAGAATTCATCGCCCTCAAGGAGTATATAGATGTCTTCGCTTAGAGTTATAGAGATATGGTTGGCTTGGACATAGAGGTAGCAGTGCATAATCTACCATTGAAGTAAGATGTCAAACCCGTCAAGTAGAAACTCAGAAGATGGCGACCCTAGTGGCTACTCATACTAAAAGAGGAGATCATGAAGCAGCACGAAGTGGAGTTCCTCAAGGTCATCCTCTTTCCAGAATGGCTTGCAAATGTCGTCCTAGTGTCGAAGAAAGATGGAAGGATTCGCATGTGCATTGATTATAGAAACCTCAACAAAGTGAGCCCTAAGGACAACTTCCCACTACCCCACATTGATGTTCTGGTAGACAACACAGCTGGCCATAAGTTGCTATCATTCATGGATGGATTCTTAGGCTATAATCAAATCAAAATGGCAGAAGAAGATATGGAAAAGTCATCATTCATAACACCAAAGGGAGTTTTATGCTACAAGGTGATGCCATTTGGACTCAAGAATGTAGGGGCTACGTATCAGAGAGCTATGACAGTACTATTCCACGACCTCATGCACCAAGAAGTCGAGGTCTATGTTGACGATATGATAGCTTAGCCCAACGAGCCCGAAGGTCATCTACCTTGCCTAAGAATGCTGTTCGATCGTCTGTGCAAGTACAAGCTCCGCCTCAACCCAAGTAAATGTGCCTTTGGGGTTTCATCTAGCAAACTGTTGGCTACATCATCAACCAAAGGAGAATTGAAGTCAATCCAACTAAGGCTCGAGCCATAATTGACATGCCTCCCCCCACCACAAAGAAAGAAGTCAACGGTTTGTTGGGGCGTCTGCAATATATCAGCCAGTTCATTGCTCAGCTCACACCAATCTATGAACCGATCTTCAAACTCTTAAGGATGAATGCACAGATCAGTTGGAATGAGGAGTGATAGGCAATGTTTGATAAGATCAAGCAATTATTGGCCAGACCTCCTGTTTTGGTCCCACTAGTGCTAGGACGGCCCCTACTTCTCTATCTATCAATGACCCAACATTCCATGGGAGCAGTTTTGGGCCAGCATGATGAATACGATTGTAAGGAGAGGGCGATATATTATTTAAGTAAAAGTTTAATGATAGCGAGGCCAGGTACACTACTATAGAGAAGATCTGCTTGTCTCTCGTCTAGGCAACCCAAGGCCTAAGACATTATATGATGGCATACCCAGCCTTGCTCCTTTGTCGCCATGACCCTATGAAGTATTTGTTCCAAAAGTCGACACTTGGAGGGTGATGCGTCAAGTGGCAGGTGTTGTTGTCTCAATACAATATCACTTTTGTTACATAGAAATCCATAAAGGGACAAGTAGTGGCAGACCACCTGGTCGAGCTACCTTTACCTGAATACCAACCCATCCAGACTCAATTTCCAGAAGAGGATGTGTTGTTTGCCATGGATGATGATAACAAGCAAGTGGTGGCCAAGGAGAAGTGTCAGTGGTGCCTCTACTTTGACAGTGCAGTCAACAAAAGAAGAATGGGTATTGGTGCCGTACAGGTAACCCCCCAAGGACAAATGACCCCATACGCTAGAAAATTCAACTTCAAGTGCACGTATAATGAAGCTGAATATGAAGCGTGCATATTAGGCCTTCAAATGCATTGTAGCATGGTGTCCACAAGTTACACGTACATGGTGATGCTATGCTAGTCATTGTGTAGGTTAACGATGATTGGAAAACTAAAGATCAGAAGCTTACCCAGTACCATGTCCATCTCATGAAACTCATGGTAGAATTCCAAGAGGTTCACTTCTCTTTCATGAATAGAGCTTAGAATGCCTATGTAGATGCCATGGCGACGTTAGCATCTTTGCTCTCGGTACCAGAAGACCATGTAGTGGATGTATCAGTTACATGTGCAGCACAGCTGGCCCACTGTATGAATATAGAGGAAGCAGACACAGCGGAAGAGCTTCCATGGTACCATGATATCAAGGTCTTCCTAGAATCAGGGAATCTCCCAACCAGCACCTCAACGACAGACAAGACAACCATGGTGCGACTGGCATCCAAGTACGTATTGCGAGCAGGACACCAGTATAGAAGGTCCTACATTCAAACATTGTTATGCTGTGTAGACAAGAAGGATGCCTACACTTTAATGCTCCAAGTACATGTAGGAGTCTGTGGCCAGCATATGAATGGAGTACTCCTAGCCAAGAAGATTATGCTGCAAGGTTATTTTTAGTCAACCATGGAGGCATATTTTTGTCAATTTGTGCGCAGATACCATAATTGCTAAATACACAGGAACTTCAATCATGCACCTCCACAATCGCTACATAGATGTCCTCACCATGGTCCTTTTCCACCTGAGGAGTAGATGTCCTTGGAGCCATTCATCCCATACTCTCTAACGGTCATCGCTACATCATCGTAGCGATCAACTACATCACTGGGTGAAAGTGGCCTCCTACAAGACGGTTAGTGCAACAGCAACGGAGAAATTCATTAGAAACAATATCATAGCTTGGTACGGGGTGCCACACGTCATCATCTCTGACAATGGAAAGGACTTTATAGCCCAGAGGATTGATGAATACCTGTGTAATTTCAAGATCAAGCACTACAGGTCCTCTTTGTATTGGCTGCAGAAAAATGGTGCTGTCGAGTCTGCCAATAAAAATCTCACCAAGGTCTTGAAGAAGATAGCAGAGACTCACAAAGATTGGCATGAGAATCTCCCATTTGCACTGTAGGCATACAAAACATCAATTCGAACCTCAACAAGGGCAACTCCCTATTCCCTAGTGTATGGCATGGAGGCTGTCCTACCCATTGAAGTGGGGATTCCATCACTCAGGATCCTAAAAGAAACTGAACTTAGAGAGGCAGAATGGGTTGAAGACCATTGTGTCCAGCTGAACCTCATTGATGAGTGCCGACTATAGGCCCTACACCATGCCTAGTGCTATCAGAGAAGGATGGCAAGATCCTACCAGAAGAATGTCCGACTCAAGAGCTTTACACCAGGTGACTTGGTCTTGCGAGCGATCCACCTCCCTGACACTCAAGCAAATTCAAACCCAACTGGCACGGTCCCTATATCGTCAAACAAGTATTCTTTGGGGGAGCTGTAATCCTCGATGACATGGACCACATTGAGTAATCGGAGCCGGTCAACTCATGCTACATGATGAAATATTACCAGTGACATGGAGTCGTATCCTTGCCTCGCATAGCTCTTCTATTGCACTTTCACATCTATCATTCACTATATTCATGCATTTTGCATCATCCACACTCATGTTTTTTTTTTCCTTTGCACTCATTTTGCACGCATTGCATCTCAAAATAAAAGTATCAAAAAAGAAAAAAATCCATGCATGCACCTATTAATAAGAGCACTAGTAACATCTGCATAAGCATTTTGCCCAGTGATGAAAATCAGATAAGCTTGTCTGTTAGGGAAAAGGGGATCTATTCCTCCTCAGTCAATACTACATAGACATCCTAGTAGTGAGGGAGGCACCGCTCATTGGAAACCAGGCGACAAATCCAAATGTCCCGAAAGGCCTACACCTCTAGAGGGAGATAAAATGTTAAGGTGTGAGTGTGTGTGAGCATGAAAATAATTTCATGGGCAATGGCACTAAAAGAAATAAGGAGATAGAAGGTGCAGACAAAAGTTAGCCCTAAGAGGAAGAGGTGCGTGGAGTAACTTTGCCCCTATCACATACCTTGGAGAGGAGTCGAAGCATGTACCTAAAAAGGGTCTATACCGCCTAAGGGACTAGCCACCGCTCCTTCAACAAAGCAGCCTCAACAACTGCCTAGGTACTCACTACCTCCATGCAAGGAGCAAAGTCAATCCACAAGCCTATGAGGGAGTAAAACAAAGAGGATAATTGAAAAAAAAGTAGGTGTAGGGCCTTAGGGAGTTTGGTATGACGCCTGTTCCACTACACAGCCCAACAAACTACAACCTCACCATTTCCAGAGCGCCACCTACAATCTAGGATGTCCAGATAGTGTTTGGTGACTTGAAGATTTCCTCTGTCCCAATGACAAGCATTAGAAGCTTTCTAAAAGCTGAGTGCAATAAAAATAGCAAAACAATAAAATAGCATCATTCATTTGTGCATAACTCATGATCGTTCATCCCATCCAATTTGCGAGGCACTGCTTCATTCTCGAACCAGGGGTATGCTAGTTGCCTTTTCGTCAAGAATTTAGTAAAAGATACCCGAAACAAGGACATGTCAGCTGCCTTATGGGAGAACATCATGTATCTAACCATGGGCATGTTAGTTGTCTTTCGGTTAGGCACGCGTGAATCTACTGCAACACACTTTGAGAACAGGATGCTCTACCAGGGGCATGTTAGCTGCCCTAATGGTTGAAAACCCCATAATCTACCCTAAGGCATACCAGTTATCTTATGTGTGGATGCACCTAGCCAGTACTTCGGTCACATGCATGTTCATGGCCCTACTGATCCGAATCTTTAATGATGAAGCAGAGGGCATTTGCCGCCTTTTAGAATAGGATGAGCAGTTTTCAAGACGTCAGATGTAGAGAGAAGGCCATTCTTCAAACATTCCTGCAAGAAACTATTCATCAACATCACAACAATGGGCATGTCATTCCTACGGATGAAGCCCAATCAAAGCCCTAACACATACCCAGCCTCAGCACTTGCACAAGCCTCTCGTACACCCTACAGAGTTGAGTCGCAAGATAGAGCAATTAGTGACGGCAATGGGGGCTGTAATCGTTGCTTCTAGCCTCTACCGTAATTCTGTGAAGTTGGCAAGATCCTCTAAATCTTGCATATATCTTTAGAGAAAATGATCTGGTGGTGAAAACTTTATCATAAAGTTGTGTAGTGCTTTTCTCATGGTTGAATGGTACAATTGACTTCTTAAGTACCCAATGTCAGCTCTGTCACTAGACAATCTTGACCCGTGTTGTGGGTGTTTGCTTCCCACCAATTCGAGGCACTTGGGCTTTACCAGTTTGTGACCCAAACCTCTTGTTGAGGCTATGTGCACGAGCTAGTCTATTTGATAGCTTCTTTGGTGTCGATCGTGACATTCAATTTTAGCCTTGGACGAGTCTTTCTGATACTCAACTCATTTATCCTACACCTTTTTTATTTGCATTATGCTCTATAAAATATTATTAAGCGGAACAAAATTATTTGTTGTTTTAAATAGTTTAAATGTGTTCTACATATCTGAATCGGGAGAAATCGAGGTTCCCCCATTGATCATGGGTTTCCCTATGATGGTCGTACCGATGCAGTGCTCAGATGTTCTCTAGACATGGATTGGGAAGTTAACAAATAGTGATCGAGACAAGTTGCGAACTTGGGGCATCTCCTCAAAATTCCCAGACATTGCAAATATGGAGGTCTCCTGATACTTTTTGTGCGCAGTTGCTGGGTTCTGGAAGCCTGCAAACCATATATTTCGCTTCGGAAGAATTGAGTTGACTCCTACCTAGGAGGAAGTTCGTCGAGTGTGCTCTCTGCCAAAGTTCCTTGAGCCTACTGTGTTTATGCAGCGCGATGGGTACTCTTCAATATTGAGTGAACTAACTGACCTGTCAACCGATGATTGTGGTCGGCAACTTATCAGTACTGATGGACAATCTCCCATGATACAACTGACTTACTTTGACAAGGTAGCTAAGATGCACACCTTCTTGGGCGATGAATTGTGGTTGAAAGGTTTTGTCGTCCACTTCCTAGGCGAGTTGGTATTTAGCCACGGCTAGATAGTCGTGAATAATGAGGTGGTAGAGATTGCTTTGGCAGTGACAACTCGTCAAATAAACCTAGCCCTGGTCATCCTGGCTGAGACCTACTAGGCCCTAGACTGAACATTGCTGCTGTAGACACCCCGATTTTTAGGTGACTCGTAGATAAACTTTCCAGATGTTGCTTTGGATGTGGCAAACCTAATCCCATGAGATAAACTGACCACAAGCCTACAGCAGGCCCACAGATGTTGCTGGAGCATCAAACAGGCACATAGATCAGGCACACCAAGCTAGCGCGCAGCCACTTCTCAGGCTGCTGATTGCTGGCTTTCCACCACCCATGTCTATAACCTTCACTAGCAAATATGCTTTGGAATCTGTGCCAGGCTCTTCGTTTACGAGGCTGCCTGCATTCCATGGAGGTTACCCTTGAGAAATCCTATATAAGGACCCCCATAGGCAGCCATTTGAGATGTTAGAAAGACCCTGATCAAGAAATCCAGATCCAAGAAAGCAACTTGAGCAAGCCATGTACTGATTTCAGCAACCTATTCTCGTTTTCTTGAGCATCCTCTTGCATTCTAAAGCATCTCCCACCCTTCCAAAGCAACAAGGATTATATTATCTTGGGTTTACTAAGAAGGAACACTTGGGACAAGGTAGGTTCCTTTCTTCACTTTTTATCTTTAATCTTAGCTCTTGCACTAAATAAAGCATGCCTTGAACTCCACACATAATCTGATTTTTTACTGTTTACATAAGAGTTTTATGATAAGATTGTTTGTTTCCTATACAAGATATGCTACACGTAAATTTAAATGATAAAAAACAACACCTTGTAATTCCTGTGGGTTACTTTTCTTTTCTATTTTACACAAGGAACCATGATTCATGCACATGTATGCTAGGAAATGTGTAGTAGATATGTTCTTTATGTGTCCATCATATGCATATGGTTGCAGAATTTGTTCACTTATTTCTTATGCATAAAGATCTCATGCAAGCACATTCAGTCATGAACTCATAATTTGATATGATTTGGAATTGAATGATAAATGACATTCATTTGTTAGTATTTCATCATGTTTTAGTCTTTCATCATCTGTATAAACTGATCTGGGTTAAGGAAAAATCACTTATCTTTGAATCTGGACCAGATATTGAACCAGACTGCAATCTGACTTAGATTTTATGGGGAGCACCATTCTGGCGCACCTAACTGGAGCACTAGAGTGGCGCACCACACCAGAGCACCACTCTGGCACACCATTCTAGTGCATCAGACTGGTCAGAGAACAAATCACCCTCATTTGCATCCCCATCTGCATGGTTTCTAGAATGACTTTGAGTCTGATTCTCAGATATTTCATGATTTTGCATGCATGATTTCAGCCTCATATGATAGTGTTTTCTAAGTTGTCTTACACTTTGTATCTTCAGCCCATGGCTAAATTCTGGTAGGCTGATTGCCTTTTACTCCAATATGGAGAATCTTATGCATCAGCCTATGATCCAGGAGACATGGCTGAACCTTGTTGCTTTCATTTAGCATGAATATGGTGTGATTTTGTGTGAGGCTATTAGCCCATGAGCACAAGGTCCATAAATCATCTCACACTTGCATTTTTCTAGATTTATAAAATATGTTTTCTGAGTTTGCAAAGGATTTTGCATTGCACAATTTTCTAGAACTCATTTATATGTGACATCGCACTGCATAGATTTCTGTATTTTCTTTGGCACATCTTTCTAGCCCCTACAGGAGCACTTAGATGGCGCACCAGACTGGAGCACCAGTCTGGCGCACCAAACAAGCACATCAGTCTGTTTTTTTTTAGTAGCACATAGTGGTCTTCGCATAGTTTCTAGAAGGACTTCTTGTTTTGATTTACTTCTGGATTTTTCTGGTTTTCTTCTTTGATATATCAGGAAGACCCAACTCTGTTTTTAAACATTTTTATGCATGTTATATCACATTTGCCATATAGTAAAGCAAGGATGAAAATCACTCAAAGTACTTAGATCTTTGATCTTATTTATGCAATATTTTTGCATCAATGCTTGACCCATTACATGAGCGATACTTCTAAGCATTAGGACACACCATGCACCCTTATTTTAGCATAAGACACCACTCACCTAGCATAGCATGGCATATCGCCCTCGGGCGTACAGAAAAGCCGACATTTCATAAAAGTAAACAAGAAACCCACAGAAAGATCGATTTTCGGGCAAACAAGGGTGCCTAAGACCTTCCTCGTGCGTAACAGGGATCCTTACCCGTTTCTGGTTTATAACCTGCTTTTCATGGGCTTATTTGCATGATTTATATGGTTTTCCTCGTCATCCATTTTAATAGACTAGGTGGCGACTCCAGCATTTTTATTTTATTATTTTGCTGTGACTTTGCCGATCATTGCGCATTTGGCCTTTCGCTTGAATCCTGAGGCTGTCGCCGGCATGGTTATAGGAATTGGTGACTCCGCTAGGGATAACCAGATCCCGACTTTTGTTTTAAGTTTCTCGTTTACTTTGGCTTTTCTCCTTGCTTGCTTATTTCCAGGCTTTGCATTGGTTGTCCCTTTATAAGTGGTGTCTTTTTTGCATGCATGCCTTTGTATAATGGGTGTTTCCTTTTTACACATTTGCTATGTCACCACCATTGCACATAACTTGCACATGCTTTTGTTTGATAATCCATGGCTAATTTGCATGTTTGTTTCCCTTCTTGTACATGCCATGTTTAATTTGTATGTTTATTTCCCTTCTGGTACATGCCATGTTTAGGAGATTAGAGACATGTCTGCTCTCCCTATATGGTTAACGAAAAAAAAAAAAACCAAAAACAATAAAACATAAGGCAAACTAGTGACAAATTGCAAATTTTCCCCCGAGGTTTAATAAACTTGCAAGTAAAAAAAAAACTTAAAGCATGCTTTGCATTCATCATATAGGACATGCATCCTCTCCTCTCCTGAGTCCGCCTATACAGTTTGCAAAGGATATTTCTCGGTGTCTCATCCTATGGCTTTGGCGTGGGATGAAATATCGGGTCTGCCCCCCATGTCCGGGGTCGTGTCGGTGTTAGTAGAGGGTACAGCCTACTGCTTTGGTAGAGGACGAGGCCCCTAACGCACCACCCGTTCACTGCCTAAGCTTTGGCTGGGATTTAAAATAAGGACCTTCATTTTTCTAAACATGAGTCGGAGACTTATTCACCCTGATGTGAACCCGGAGTAGAAGGCTTGATAGGACACCCCTAGGTTGCGAGGGAGCGTATACTAGAGGCTGTCATGCAATTTGCATCTCATACCACCATAAACATTACATCTTTTCTAACTTGTTTGTTTATGTGCAAAGGTTTCTTGTCTGTACGAGTTACCTTAGCCTGATCTCAAGATCTTTCCTTTTGCTGACTCTTTTTGCGACCCTATTCTCGACCGCATCTCCCGAGTTATTCGTCGCTTCCGACGATAGCTCGTTCTAGGATTCATCCTCTTCTTCCCTGCCGTAGTCCGATCCTTACTCGCTCACGATCCACAATGGCCCAGCATGCTAGTGAGTCCCTTTCCTATGCTGTTCTGGAGGAGGTCCTCGTCTCGGGATACTCTTCCTTTGTGTCTGTTCCAGTCATCACCGCTTCCTCCACTTTGCCTTGGCTTCTGGATGACCTCCACCACCTCATTTCCGTGTCCCTGTGGCTACCTGCCTTCGGGACCACCTGCCTGGTCTTCTCCTGTTGTTGGGGCCCCAGTAGTTGAGTCTGTTTCTCCTCAGGGCTATGTGTTGTCCAGCTCTCCTACGACTGCGGCTATTTTAGTAGTAGCCCCCCCAGTTCGGACAACTGGGATCTCAGCTTCCAGACTCCTCGTCCTCTGTTCTGCCTCCATCCTTTGGAGCCACCGGCGATGATCCCATGACCGTGTAGCTACAACAAATGTCGGTCCTCGCCCAACAATTGCAGGGATTGGCACTGGCACTCCAGCCCTTCTCAGCCCTGACCTTCCCGGCTCCCGAGTTGCCTGTGCAACCGGCCTTAGGACCACAGTTTGCATCCATTGCACTCCCTCAACAGCCATCGCCATCCCTCGTATCTCCGACAATCGGGGTGTCGACACTACCTTTTGTTACACCTGCACAGCACCCACCACAGCATGCATCCCTTCAATCTGGTGGCCAGCATCCTAGGTCGGCGGGAGCACCAACCTCCGTGAGCATTGTACCAGAGACCATTTTAGTCTAACAGCTCTTGCTCCCACACTCTACACCACTTGTTGCACCACCCCCTGCATTGTCCTCACCCTTTTACCACACACAAGGTTCATCTTTTATCCCACAGCACACTGCACCCATGCACGGGTACACTGGCCATCCTGTCGTAGCACTAGACGGCGGAATGGTGGATCCAGAGGAGCCCTTAGGGGCGACCCATAAAGTGTACGCGACACCCGCATCTACTACACAATCCACAACTGCAGTAGCTCCGGATGCTCACCTCGCGAGAGTAAATGATTTGGAGCACACTCTCCGACAAGTGCAAGTCGGGGACCGCCAGTCCTACCAATTCTAGGACCTTTGTTATTTCCTAGAGACGACCCTTCCCTCGAATTTCCAAATCCCGGAATTTGACAAATACAATGATAAGGGCTACCCAATTGCCCACCTCAAAGCCTATTGCGGAGACCTCGCTCAGCTCCAGGCTGACGAGAGGTTGTTGATCCGCCTGTTCCTAAAGAGTCTCACGGGGCCAGCGTTGAAGTGGTTCACTTCCCTCAACATGGCCACCATCAAGACTTGGGACGACCTTACACAAGCATTCCTAGAACAATATTCCTTTAATCTCAACTTAGTCCCAAAGCAGGTGGACTTAGTCGCTATCAGGTAGAGGCCCCAAGAAACATTTGGGGACTATCTTGGATGATGGCGCTCCTTGGCTTCACAAGTCAAAGATAGACCCTCTGACGAGGAGTCTATCGAGATTATAATCCTAGGAGCACAGCCAGCGGTCGGGGCACTGCTTAGCATACGACCAGTCACTACTTTTTCGGCACTACTTCGGGCGGTCGCCCGTGTTGAGAGCTCACTACGCAGCAGCATTTTTCCAGCGCTCTCTACATTTGCCAAACAGGCCACTGCCTCACATAGTGGCCCAAGCAGCAGCAACAACAACAACAACCCCAACACCAATCCACCCAAGAGGCGGGATCCCTCCAAAACCACAGTTTCTTACATTAGATCCCCTACTGCTCCGGTAAATGTCTACCCGCCCCCGCAACGCCAAGTAGTTTATGCACCCATGCCTACACCTAGAGCACCACATGCATCACACATTACCCCCACAGCTACACTAGTGTACCCTACCCCGCGGGCCATGACGTGCCGAAAAATGCCATGATAGGCACCACTACACCCCGTTAGTGGAGCCCTTGAGCATGGTATTTCCCAAAGTTGCATCCCTACTGAGGTTGCCTGTCGTGTGCCCTCCGCCTAATCCACTGCCAGCCTGGTACAACGCCAATGCGTTTTGCAATTTCCATCGGGTGGCCGGCCACTCGACGGATAATTGCTTGACACGTAGGGATGCTATCCAGGATTTGATTGTCTAGAGGGTCATAGTGATTAATACCCAGGCAGCCGACCCAACACACACACCAGTGGCCACCCTAGCACAACCAGCACACCCTAGCATAGTTAACCAACCCCTGCCACAGCATTCACCCTCGGGAGCACCCGGTTCATCGGGAGTCAATTTTGTTTCTTCTACTTCTTCTTCTTCTGAGTCTGTCTCTTCCCCTATCCGTCCAACCGACTTGATCAATGATGAGTCCTCGTCTTTTCCCTGCCAATTGTATCGTTCTTTCCTTGATAATTCTGAGGAATTGATTCATGTGATCTGTCCTGTTGTCGAGTCGGAGTACTCTAAGGCGCCACCTGTTGTATATTCCTAGCCACCAACTCCAATCTATTTATCAGCCTGGTCCCAATCTAGGCCAAGTCATCCAAAATACCCTCGGGCCCACCAATACCCTCACCAATATTCCTAGCATCCTCAGGTTTATCCTCCTACTCACCCATATTCTTTAATCACCCTTGTACAGTTAGTTGCCCGCCCACCGGTTGTTATTACTCTGACCAACGACACGCATCGTGTTCCTTACAGTTATGCCACAGGAATGTGCACAGAAGTAACACGATCGGGCAGAGTATACAAACCCTCAGCATCTAGGCCAAACTCCCCAACTTTGACCCCTAACCATTTGCCAGCCCAGCCATCAAGGTCACCAGCACCTGTAGCAGCAGCCCTTGTCCAACGCTAAGCACATTCTCCTCAATTACCTATGTCTAGAGTAGCACCACCCAATCCTACCACTAGTAGCCAACCTTCAGTTGACATCACTGCATAGCTTAAGAAGGTTAAAGCCAATATTTCCATCTGGGACCTAATCCATACATCGGCTGAGCATAGAGAAGCCGTCCTTAGAGTTTTTCAGGCTGCCAGTGTATCCCAGACTATAGAACCTGCTACCCTAGAAAACATGGTAGGAGTGATAGCAGCGCCTCAGGTTATCTCCTTCTCTAGCCTAGATTACCTCCTTCCGGCACCAATCATAATTCCCCCGTGTTCATCACCGCACAATATTGGAGCTTCCGCATACCTCTCACATTGGTGGACAATGGAGCAAGCTTAAATGTTTGCCCCTTGTGTACAACAAGTGCAATTAGATTCAAGTCCGAGGACATTACGCCAGTCATGAAAGGGATGACAGCGTTCGATAATACGCATCATGATGTGCTTGGGATTTTGATCATTCCATTAACTTTATGCCCTGCTCGCTTCGACGTAGAATTCTACGTCGTAGACATCGAACCCTCCGTCAATCATTTGCTTGGACACCCTTGGCTTCACAAGCATCAAATCATTCCTTCAACCCTCCATCGTATGATTAAGTTCTGCTAGGATGACAATGTCGTTGTTGTCCTGGCAGAAGATATGGAGAAGGTTGAATCTGTCCCTGCCATAGCCACCCAGACCATCCACTTTGAGCCAAGACCTTCCGATGCCCTCTATCGGGTTAACCAGTTTGAGCTGGTTAATTTCATTCCACCTTTGGAGCATGTCGGCCACTTGGCCATTTGCGGTAACCCCTGTTTGATGGTCGACAACTTGTGTCACAAATGGGGATACGAGAAAGGATCGCCTTTGGGGCGTTATGGCCAAGGAATCACCGAGCCAATCGAGGCCGAAGATTGGATTAAGCGGGACGGTTTGGGTTATGAACGATGCTGCTAGAAGAAGAGATCGCAACGCTTTGATAAGTTCTCCAAGATGGGTATTCCACGAAATTTAGCCAAATTTATTAGCGTAGGCATCTTGGATCCCAACACAAACTCCTATGCAGTGTCAGTACCATCGGCTTGGGTCTGTCTGGAAGATTCATATCAAGACAGCGGCTGGTTAGAGACAGAGCAGCAGGGTACAGAACAGGAGATTGTGCAAAACAGTGGTCAGACAGAGTTATATCCAACAGCTCAAGAGCAGTCAACAGCCCAGACATTGGTCTAAGAGACAGACACAGATGGTGACATCGGGGATCTGGACCTCTTATTCCAGGAGCAGCTGGATGTGCTCGTAGAAGACCTAGCAGAGCATGATCGCATGAGGAAGGGCAAAACAATTGCCACTTCATCACCAGTAGAAGCACCAATACCACCCCAGGACCAGGTTTCAGTTATTGTCCTGCATGAGACAGACAGAAGGAATGCTAGACCAATGGAGCTAATCTCCTATCAATCGGGAGGCGGGTCTAGTTGGTATTGGCAGTATAAGCCTCACCTAGAAGGTGAGGATCAAAAAAAAAAACCTTGAATTAGGCACAAGTGAGACGGGCGGTGATAGTCTCACTAACTTGCAGCAGAGCAGCCGCCAGCATGCAGATAGCAAAGAAAAAGAAAATCCCAAAAAAAAAATCAAAAAATCAAAAAAAATCAAAAAATGAAAATAAGGAGGCATCAGAGGTAGGGACTCCCAGCTCCCCAGATCATACAGATAAGGGAACTGAAGAAGTAGCATAATGCCGATACAAGAACACGAAAGTCACTGTGATAGTCATTAAGCGCCATCAGGGTGAGGAATCAGAAGAGGTCTTCTCTGTTGACATTACAGACCTAGCATTTGAAAAAGAAATCCTGTCATAGCTAATCGCCTATGAAGAAGAGGATGACGTCCATGGTGCAGATAGTGATGATGAGCCATCACAGATCCCATTTTATGATAATGACCCAGAAGGCCCAAACCTTCACGTAGAAGAGGAGATAGAGCTTATCAATATCGGCACAGTGGAAAATATTAGAGAAACACGCATCAGTGCCAAATTATCACCACAAGGAAAGGCAGAGTTTATAGCTTTTCTGAAAGAATATGTAGATATCTTTGCATGGAGTTATGATGACATGGTGGGAATAGACATTGAGGTGGTAGTTCATACATTACTACTAATACCAAATTCAATGCCAGTCAAATAGAAGCTTCGTAGATGGTGACCCCAGTGGCTCTTAAAGCTTAAAGAGGAAATCATGAAACAACACAAAGTCAATTTCCTCAAAGTCATATTATATCTTGAGTGGCTCGCCAATGTCGTGCCTATGCAGAAGAAGGACGGACGTGTTCGCATGTGCATCGACTATCAAGACCTCAATAAAGCGAGCCCCAAAGATGATTTCCCACTCACCCACATAGACATTCTGGTGGACAACACAGCAGGGCATAAGAAGTTGTCATTTATGGACAGGTTTTTGAGATACAATCAGATACAAATGGCCGAAGAAGATATGGAGAAGATGTCTTTCATCACACCATGGGGAGTCTTCTGTTACAGAGTGACGCCATTCAGACTGAAAAATGCAGGCACAACATACCAAAGGGCCATGATAGTGTTATTCCACGATCTTATGCACCAAGAAGTTGAAGTATACGTGGATGACATGATTGCTAAATCTAAAGAGCCCAAGGACCATCTCTCCTATTTGAGAAAGTTTTTTGACCACCTGCGAAAGTATAAGCTCCGCCTTAACTCGAACAAATGTGTATTTGGGGTATCCTCTGGAATGCTCCTAGGTTACATTTTTAGTTAGAGAGGAATTGAAGTGGACACCCACAAAGCCAGAGCTATTGTTGACATGCCTCCTCCGACCACCGAGAAGGAGATTTACAGATTATTAGGCCGGCTACAATACATCAGTAGGTTCATTGCACAGCTTACGCCTATATGTGAACCCATATTCAAGCTATTGAGGAAGAACGCCCAAACATGCTGGAATAACGAATGTCAAGCAGCCTTTGATAAAATCGAGCAACTTCTGGTGAAAGCTCTAGTTTTAGTTCCCCCTACGCTAGGGCGCCCTCTGCTGCTATATCTCTCTACAACACAGCATTCAATGGGCGCAGTTCTGGGTCAGCACGATGAATCTAGGCATAAAGAGAAGGCTATCTACTACCTTAGCAAAAAGTTCAATGACTACAAGGTTAATTACAGCCCAATAGAGAAAGGCTACTTATCATTGGTGTGGGCCACACAGCGCCTCAGGCATTATATGATGGCATATCCAATATTGTTATTATGTCGGCATGACCCTATCAAATATCTGTTCCAGAAGCCAGCCTTGGTGGGCATATGTGTCAAATGGCAGGTGATGTTGTCCCAATATGATATCACGTTTGTCACACAGAAGTCCATGAAAGGACAAGCAATGGCAGATCACTTAGCTGACCTACCTTTGCCAGAATATCAGCCGCTGCAAAGCCAGTTCCCAGATGAAGATATATTGTTTGCAATGGGCGAGGAAGAACCAGATGGACCTCAGAATGAGCATCAATGGTGTTTGTACTTCGATGGTGCAGTCAATAAATGAGGAAGAGGCATCGGTGTAGTTCTAGCAACGCCACAAGGATAGCTAATTCCCTTTGCAAGGAAGCTGACATTTGATTGCACCAATAATGAAGCTGAATATGAGGCCTGCATTTGGGCTTACAGGTGGCAATGGACCAAGGTGCCCGAGAACTCCATGTATATGGCGACGCAATGCTGGTTATTTCACAAGTCAATGGCAGAGAACTCCATGCTCGTACTATATCATAAACATTTGTTAAAATTGACAGAAGAATTCGATGATGTTAAATTTTCCTTCATGAAACGACCTAAGAATGTGTATGCAGACGCTCTGGCAACTCTAGCGTCATAGTTATCACTCTCAGAAGCACAGGCCATGGATATCTCAGTCACATGCATTGAACAGCCAGCACATTGTATGCATATTCAAGAGGCACCATCATCTGCTTAATTGCCCTGGTATAGTGATATTAAAACCTTCCTGGAGTCTGACGGCTTCCCTCCTGGCATTGTTTCAATAGATAAAAAGACCTTGACACGGTTAGCATCTAAATATGTGCTCGGGGCTGGACAACTATATAGAAGATCCTATAACCAGATGCTTCTCAGATGTGTGGACAAAAAGGAGGCAGATATGCTAATATTAAAAGTTCACGCAGGCACCTATGGTCTACATATAAATGGTGTTCTCCTAGCTATGAAAGTAATGTTGCCAAGGTATTTCTGGTCCACTATCGAAACAGACCGCTGCCAATTTGTTAGAAGATGCCGTAACTGTCGATACATGACAATTTCATACATGCACCCCCACAACAATTACATAGCATGTCATCACCCTGACCATTTTCTACTTGGGGAATTGATGTCATTGGGGCCATTCATCCTGCCGCATCTAATGGGCACCGCTACTTTCTGTTGTCCATTGATTATTTCACAAAATGGGTCGAGGAGGCATCATACAAGATAGTCACAGCAGCTGTTATAGAGAAATTCATCAAGAATAATATTGTCGCCAGATATGGGGTTTCATATGCCATTATTTCAGATAACGGAACTAATTTCAGAGCAAAGAAAGTTGAGGATTTTCTCCAGAATTGCATGATTAAGCATCACAAATCCTCCCCCTACTGACCATAGATAAACGGGGCAGTAGAGTTAGCTAATAATAAATCTGGTAAAAATCTTGAAGAAGATGGCTGAAAGTCATAGAGATTCGCATGGAAAGCTGCCCTATGCATTATGGGCCTATAGGACCTCCGTCCGGACCTCAACGGGAGCAACACCCAATTCTTTGGTGTATGGCATGGAGGCGGTCCTTCCTTTTGAAGTCGAGATTCCGTCGTTAAGAATCTTGAAGGAGGCTGAATTGGAGGAGGCAGAATGGATCTAGGATCACTGTGTTCAACTGGATTTGATTGATGAACATAGATTGCAAGCCTTACATCATGCCCAGTGCTACCAGAAGAGAGTGGCCCGAGCATATCAAAAGACGGTCCGACTTAGAAACTATGGGCCAAGCGATTTGGTTTTGCATGCCATTCATTTGCCTGATGCACGGGGAAAATTCAGGCCTAACTGGGGTAGACCATTTGTTGTCAAGGAGGCCCTGTCTGGAGGCGCAATCATCCTTGAAGATATGGACCGTAAGGAGCAATCAGAGCCTATTAATGCCTCCTACCTGAAGAAGTACTACCAGTGATTCCTAGTCAATCCTAAGCTTTGCATCGTGAACCATGCATTCGCATACTAGTATTTTAGACTATTGCATCTTTGCATAATATAGTGTCGTATACTTTTTCTGCATCATCATTCAAGATTATCATTGCCCGATGAGGAAAATCGGAAGCCCGCTTGCTTACGATGAGTCCAATCCTCCTCATGTGTTACTACCCTTGAAACTTAGAATGTGAGGGAGGGATTATTCAATGAAATGGGCGAAATGCACAAATTCCCAGGGGACCTATATCTCCAAAGGGAGTAAAAATGTTAGGTCTAGAGAGAGTGCGAGCAAAAAAAGAAGGAAACAACATAGACTTTGGAGCATAAAATAAATAAGAAGATGGAAGTTACAGATAGAAGCTAGCTCCACTGAGTGAGGCATACGGGACGACCCTATCCCTACCATATAACTTGGAGAGCAGTCGAAGCATGCACCAATAGATCCTATAAAGGGACTAGCCACCTCTTTAACACAAGGAAGACAGTAGCCACCCCCTCAGCATAGGTGTATATTACCTCCAAGCAAGGATAGGGTAAGTCAGCATGCCTTTAAGGGAGAAAAAGAAATATGAATCCTTAAAAGAGTAGGTGTAGGGCTCCAAGATTTTGGCATGAAGTCCATAATATCTGAAGGAGAGCTACAAATAAACCTAAGTATCTAGGTTAGTGCCACATGAGTCGAGGTCAGTTTCACTTCTTACAGCATGCAATACAGGCTTCCTTGGCGCTGAGGGCACCAATATCTGTTAATCATACATTAATCGTATCTCTACATTGCACTTTCTGCATAGCATCTAGTATCTTAAATCAAGCATATTTGTATATCACTTTGCAAGGCATTTGGCCATATTCCGACCAAGGGCATGCCAGCTGCCTTTTTGAGTCGTAATATGGGCAAACAGGCATTTGACTAGGGGCATGTTAGTCGTTTTTTTGGTTGGAAGAATCTATGACCCGAGGCATGCCAGCTAAATTAATCTTGGAAGCGGTTCTATGAAAATGCGGGAACAAGCACAAGCAAGTCAAGATGACACTAATACAAGCAAATTTATCATTATAGTCCATCAGTAATACAGAATTTGCTAGTCAACTCTCGGTCTCTTTGAGCTACCAACCCCTGTGAAGCAAGTGCCACTAGGCGGTATCTCACTTATGGGTTATGTCTCCCTTATTTCAGTTTCATATTCCATTGTACAATTAGAGCCCATAGTAATGGCAAGGTTGGAGGATTGAATACCAGCACGCGTCATGCAGGCCAACTCTAAGGTTGTTACATTGGAGCCAAGAATATACCTCTTAAAACAATCTGGAATGGGACTTTTCTTAATGGAGTCCTGGCTGAAGCTGAATTGGCGAAGGACTCGGACAGGGTGATATACCACACCGCCTGTAAGCCCGGGAAGAACCACTAGCCGCATGTCCCCAGCATTAAAGAAGGCAGTAAAAGTCCTTGAGGCTGAGGATATAATGCGCCACACTACCGTGTCCTTAGCAAGATTCCGCAATCTGCTGCATAGCTCGTGTACATCTGGAAGTGTGCTTGAATGATTAATGTGGCTGTAAGCTTCAAATGCAGAAGGCCGAGGGCGCAGAACCTCCACTCCCATATGAGCAACAAACCAAACCTGGCAAAACCGGTTACACGGTTAAATAAGCACTGTAGACACCCCGATTTTGAGGTAGTTCATTGATAAGGCCTCATTTGTTGCTTTGGATATGGCTGACCTTTGGACCAATCCCTAAGCCCGCAACCCAGTTAGGAAACCAGACCAATAGGGGAGAGCACCAACCCAGCACACCTAGCTAGCACACCTAGCTAGCACATCAACCTAGCACACCAGCCTAACGCACATCCCTAGCACACATAGGTGGCGCACCTAGCCAGCGCACCTCCCTGGCGCACAAGGCTGCAACTGCTGGCTTTCTACCTTCCTTGGCTGTTACCTCCAGCAGCGAATGTGCCATGGAATATTCCAGGCTCTTCGTCTGTGAGGCCCTCCATATACCCGTAACTCACCTCTGAGAGCCCCCTATAAAAGGACCATCATAGGCATCGTTTTGAGAGGGCGAAAAGAGGTCAACAGAACCACCACAGAGAGACAAAATCCAGAGAGCTGAGAATTCTGAGCACCCAGCCATTTTCCACTCCAAAACCCAGCCTTTGCTCGAATTGTTCCATCAACCCAGCAGCGTACTTTCATTCCCTAGAGCGTCCCCTTGCGACCTAGAGTCTTCCAAAGCAACGAGGTTTTCTTATCCGTGATATTGCAAGAGGAACACATCGAGAGGTAGGCTTTCTACCTCCTTTATGCTTTCTCCTAGATTTCATGTTAAAATTTAGTAAAAGCATGCTTAAAAGCCTATGAATGATCTGTTTTGTTCCATGTTTTCGATGCTTATATGATAACATGCTCGCTTTCTTTGCAAATGATCTCCATGCTAATTCATGTTTGCATTTCTAGCATGAGATCGGCATAAGCATAAGTTTTATCGTTTTCTTGCACATAACACCTTGCCATGCACCCATATCTGCCCGTTGCATATAAAAGCATGCACACATGATCATCATATTTACATGTTTTAATCTTGCTGGTTCTTAAATGTCTTTTTCATACATGAACCCATCATTTGTTTCGATCTCAAATGCTTTGTATTCATGATGGTCATTGATCCTGCACTTGCATCATATGTTTCCAGTTTTTATCATGGCATGAGCCTTTTAGCACTTGCATAAAACCTCCTTGCATCTCTATCAGGTGGGATCTGGATCAGGTGACAGCCTGATCCAGATTCCCTAGGGCGCACATCCTTGGCGCACTCTACCTGTGCACTGATCTGGCGCACTCAGTAGGCGCGCCAGACTGGCCAAAGATAAGAGCATCTGCATTTTTATGTCTCTGTTTGCATGGTTTTATCACAGGGTTTTAAGCTTGTCACTTTCTGATTGGATTCTCTGGTTTATCGAGATGTCACCTGGGAGTTCTTCAGCTTTCAATCAATTGCTTTCCACTATGTTTTCTCTACTTTGTATTCAGTTCCAGGCTGAATCTGGTAGATTGGTTGCACATTACTCCTTCGTGAGAATTTGGTGCACCAGTCCATGATCCAGTGGCCTAACTGGGTCTCGCACCTTGCATATAGCTTCAGTAGGTTGGGACCTACGTGAGGCTGTTGGCCCTTGAGCACAGGGTCCATTTGCATTTGCATTTCATGTTTTAGATGCATGTTTTCTTGAGTTTTACTGAATGTTTTCTGCAGCATGTTTTCCAAAGTGCATCCTCTGATGTTTTGCTTTGCATGGCTTTCTGTTTTGCCTCT